>CANNZV010002015.1:23-117855 GCA_947561585.1 Caprella mutica | reverse complement strand
GTGTCTACAGGCCTCTATCTACAGTGTCTACAGGCCTCTATCTACAGTGTCTACAGGCCTCTATCTACAGTGTCTACAGGCCTCTATCTACAGTGTCTACAGGCCTCTATCTACAGTGTCTACAGGCCTCTATCTACAGTGTCTACAGGCCTCTATCTACAGTGTCTACAGACCTCTATCTACCGTGTCTACAGGCCTCTATCTACAGTGTCTACATGCCTCTATCTACAGTGTCTACAGGCCTCTATCTACAGTGTCTACAGGCCTCTATCTACAGTGTCTACAGGCCTCTATCTACAGTGTCTACAGGCCTCTATCTACAGTGTCTACAGGCCTCTATCTACAGTGTCTACAGGCCTCTATCTACAGTGTCTACAGGCCTCTATCTACAGTGTCTACAGGCCTCTATCTACAGTGTCTACAGGCCTCTATCTACAGTGTCTACATGCCTCTATCTACAGTGTCTACAGGCCTCTATCTACAGTGTCTACAGGCCTCTATCTACTGTGTCTACAGGCCTCTATCTACAGTGTCTACAGGCCTCTATCTACAGTGTCTACAGGCCTCTATCTACAGTGTCTACAGGCCTCTATCTACAGTGTCTACAGGCCTCTATCTACAGTGTCTACAGGCCTCTATCTACAGTGTCTACAGGCCTCTATCTACAGTGTCTACAGGCCTCTATCTACAGTGTCTACAGGCCTCTATCTACAGTGTCTACAGGCCTCTATCTACAGTGTCTACATGCCTCTATCTACAGTGTCTACAGGCCTCTATCTACAGTGTCTACAGGCCTCTATCTACAGTGTCTACAGGCCTCTATCTACAGTGTCTACAGGCCTCTATCTACAGTGTCTACAGGCCTCTATCTACAGTGTCTACAGGCCTCTATCTACAGTGTCTACAGACCTCTATCTACCGTG
This sequence comes from Caprella mutica, assembly GCA_947561585.1. Classification (NCBI taxonomy): domain Eukaryota; kingdom Metazoa; phylum Arthropoda; class Malacostraca; order Amphipoda; family Caprellidae; genus Caprella; species Caprella mutica. Next base: position 116,932 of record CANNZV010002015.1, on the reverse strand, counting down.
TCTACAGGCCTCTATCTACCGTGTCTACAGGCCTCTATCTACAGTGTCTACAGGCCTCTATCTACAGTGTCTACAGGCCTCTATCTACAGTGTCTACAGGCCTCTATCTACAGTGTCTACAGGCCTCTATCTACAGTTACCTACCTTCACTTCATACTGCCATAACTAAAGGTGATGTTGAAGCTAAACATATTAATTATTAATTACTCCTATCAATAATAACATGAATAATAATTACTTACTTTGTGGATATATTGCGTTATTCAATTTCAACCTAATTAATAAATCATTATTATTATTACTAACTAGAAATGGTAAACTCTACACAAGTGGAGTATAAATATCTACTTATCATTGTACAACTCAGCTATAATGAAATCCTCTATAGTGAATGTAGTGTCTTGAGTAAGGAAGTAGCCTCTATAGTGAATTATTTTTTTAGTCTGCCATAAATGACCATCAGTTTTTGAAAACCGAAGATCATTCATCGCACTTAAATAATTGTTCACTATAGAGGCTACTTTCTTACTCAGGACATTACGTTCACTATAGAGGATTATTGTTCTTACAGTAAGTATATACATCAGCATATACATACTAATAATAATAGCTATATATAGTTCATTTTATAAATATTTCTTCATAATACAAATTTTTTAAATTTATATTTTATTCTTTTATTATCCCGTCAATTTTAATGGGGAAGTACACTAGTAATATTTATATCTATCTCTCCATTTAGTTATTTATTAAAGTTATTACAACACATATCGTGATGAGGAAGTGGCACTAAATTGAAAGAATGGCATTTAAAACAAAATACCAATGTTGTAGTTATGAATAGTGAAGAGGTTTCTGAAGTGAAACATGGCGGAAAGACATCAAATTTCATGAATTAAAATTCATGTCAATCTGAAGAACAATTGGCTATTTACATTGTATGTACACAGTAAATAATATACTACGCTGATATTGTATATTTGTTATGAACATTACTTGAACCTATGTGTATGGTACACATTATGAGAACTAATTATTGTACCTGTGTATTGTACGTACTATGTGCTATTGTACTATGTACTATGTACTATTGTACTATGTACTATTGTAGTATGTACTATTGTAGTATGTACTATTGTACTATGTACTATTGTACTATGTACTATTGTACTATGTACTATTGTACTATGTACTATTGTACTATGTACTATTGTACTATGTACTATTGTACTATGTACTATTGTACTATGTACTATTGTACTATGTACTATTGTACTATGTACTATTGTACCATGTACTATTGTACTATGTACTATTGTACTATGTACTATTGTACTATGTACTATTGTACTATGTACTATTGTACTATGTACTATTGTACTATGTACTATTGTACTATGTACTATTGTACTATGTACTATTGTACTATGTACTATTGTACTATGTACTATTGTACTATGTACTATTGTACTATGTACTATTGTACTATGTACTATTGTACTATGTACTATTGTACTATGTACTATTGTACCATGTACTATTGTACTATGTACTATTGTACTATGTACTATTGTACTATGTACTATTGTACTATGTACTATTATACTATGTACTATTGTACCATGTACTATTGTACTATGTACTATTGTACCATTTTCTATTGTACTATGTACTATTGTACTATGTACTATTGTACTATGTACTATTGTACTATGTACTATTGTACTATTGTACTATTGTACTATGTACTATTGTACTATGTACTATTGTACTATTGTACTATTGTACTATTGTACTATTGTACTATTGTACTATTGTACTATTGTACTATTGTACTATTGTACTATTGTACTATGTACTATTGTACTATTGTACTATGTACTATTGTACTATGTACTATTGTACTATTGTACTATTGTACTATTGTACTATTGTTCTATTGTACTATTGTACTATTGTACTATTGTACTATTGTACTATTGTACTATTGTACTATTGTACTATTGTACTATTGTACTATTGTACTATTGTACTATTGTACTATGTACTATTGTACTATTGTACTATTGTACTATTGTACTATTGTACTATTGTACTATTGTACTATTGTACTATTGTACTATTGTACCATTTACTATTGTACTATTGTACTATTGTACTATTGTACTATTGTACTATTGTACCATTTACTATTGTACTATTGTACTTCAAACTTTAATTACAGTTTAATTATTCAAACTATTTACATACTTTAGCATCCATACCACCGGTGAATCATTATTTTTTGGTTGAAATTCTTTATTAATTGTACAATAATTGTTATTTTATGAGATATTATATAATTGTAAAATAATATATATTTTATGAAATGTATCATAAAAGAAATATGTTTTTTGAAATATATATTTTATTTTATGAATTATTTTTTTTTTTTTGTGAAATGATTTATTTCAATACAAAATATTTTTTATTAAATTTTATATATTTATTAAAGATAAAGCCTAATATTCTTCTATGAATTGTGTAGAGTTTTTTTGTTCAAATTGGCAATAGGCATTAGAGTACCTTAGGATTTGACACCAAATGTCTTTGACAAATAGATAGGAGATGATAATTGACACTCAGAGAGATTGATGTGAGTGATGGAGAGTGGTGAGTGATAATGGTGAGTGGTGATGGTTAATCTACAAAATTTTGGAGAAGCTTCGAAATACTGAAGTAAATATAGTGAATGTGAGTGAAAAAATGAATATATCTTTTTCCACACTATAATTCACATCCTAGTTATAACTAGAGCACACTATGATATATATATAGCACGATAGGCTTTATAAATCATAGATCTTAAGAATATCACAGAAAAATGAAATGGTATCGAATACTATAGCGTATTCGACTATCTATCGTCGCAGCGTGATAGATAGTTTTTCTTTAATTTATATCACATGGAATTGGTTTATTGGTGCTTCACCCCCCCCCCCCTCTCTCTCTCCCTCTCTCCCCCCCCCCCCCTCTACTTCATTCCCATCACGTGTTCACTTCACAGTAACTTCATGGGACAATCTGCTTACTTCGCTGAAGTCGGTAATTGCCTGTGGCCAAGAGAAACCGAAAAACGGTAACCCTTTGGCAGTGGAATGGCAGGCCGCTAGTTCTTCATATCTATACACTTATTGATAAGAAATTTACAATGAGATTAGGATATGGTATATTTCTCTCCTTTGAGAGTGAAGGTAAGTTTCGAATTATCGGTCAGTTGCACATCTTCGGTCATATAAGAAAACGATATGGTAATTTTTCATTGGAATCAATGAACCCGCATGTATCATGGATACCATTAAATGATAATAATTTTATATCAATTTTTCTTATGTGACCGAAAATGTGACACTGACCAACAATTCGTAACTTTCCCTATAAATACAAAACCAAGAAGGCGGTCAAAATGACCCCGGTACAGGTTCTAATAAATTAAAATTGCCTTTAAAAGTGTTAATTCTTTTTCTTCGAATGCAAATAGAAAAGTTGTAGATCTAAGTTCAAGATTTATTTTGCTAGGTTTACATCACTGGAGATACCTCTCACTGATCTTTATGAGACTATTTCGGATTCTCCCTTCTAATTTTATACACCTAATCATATACTAAACACAGGTCTAACCTCCTATATCCAACATAGGGATAATTAACCGCCATATCAGTTCTTAAGACGTTGTACAAGTTTTCTGTGGATGGTGACTGCAGTTGGCCATGTTGCAAATCGTGGCCGTGGGGACAATTTTGGAGAGTAAGTTTTGCATTGTGAGAGCTCTGTTAGATATGGATATGATTACGGCAATTGAAGTCCTTTGTACTCTTCGATACATGTCTCCACTATCCGAACACGCTATTCAGCAGAACAAGTAATGGAAGTGGTATTCGCAATTGATATAGCTTGAGAATTAAAGAATACGATATTATATTGAAAAACACTATGATTGTAATAATAAAGTTACAATTATCAAATAGGAATTAGTTATAGGGTGAAAATATCTTCATATGTTATAATTAAAAATCGTATGGAAATGTTAAAATACATTCATTAGAACAGTGTTCATAAAAAACTCTTTTTTATAATGTTAAATTATACGTTAAATTAATTATACCCAAAATCGTGATAAGGAATAAGAAACAGATTATGTATCATCAGTGAAGATACAAATCATTTTAAAATGAAAATATTTCCTTAGTTGGCTGACAAAAATTTCACTTCAATACTAAACTTTTGACTTTTTTCCTATTTTTTCAAGTATCCTTATTTTGATAAGATGTTGAATAAATTTAAACTTTTTCATTCAACACAGTAGATGTTATTTCCAAAGACAATGCAGTTATTATTCATCTTCCAGTAATTATAAAATCAATGGAGAAACCCCTGCAACTTCTTCAACTATCGACAAATGTTGGTTTTTCTTCTGCAAGTTCGTTGTTGAGGGCCTCTAAAACTTTTGCAGATATTTTTCTCATCAAAACTATGTTTTTGGAACACCTAAATAACTAACTGTAATAACACCTAAAACTAACTGCAATAACACCTAAATAACTAACTGCAATAACACCTAAAACTAACTGCAATAACACCTAATAACTAACTGCAATAACACCTAAAACTAACTGCAATAACACCTAAAAACTAACTGCAATAACACCTAAAACTAACTGCAATAACACCTAATAACTAACTGCAATAACACCTAAAAACTAACTGCAATAACACCTAAAAACTAACTGCAATAACACCTAAAAACTAACTGCAATAACACCGAAAAACTAACTGCAATAACACCTAAAAACTAACTGCAATAACACCTAATAACTAACTGCAATAACACCTAAAAACTAACTGCAATAACACCTAAAAACTAACTGCAATAACACCTAAAAACTAACTGCAATAACACCTAAAAACTAACTGCAATAACACCTAAAATCTAACTGCAATAACACCTAAAAACTAACTGCAATAACACCTAAAATCTAACTGCAATAACACCCAATGTACCTAAAAATCCACGCTAACTGCATTATTTTACATGACAAAAGACTAACGGACTCGATCTGGCGTGAAAAGACTCGATCTGAAAATCCAAATCCCTTCCTATCTCTAATTTCAAATCTTTGTCTAATTTAATAACAAAGTTTATCGTTTAGGCAGTAAATGGCGAAGTGTGACGTCACTCCACCTCTGCCGCCCAAATTTGAAAAGTAAATAAAAGTGTGAGGGAGTGAAGTGACTCTCAGGGAGACTTGAGAGCCCTTAGCCCACTACCTAATTAAAAGAGGAGGGGAGCAAGAGGGGTGACACCTCCTGCTTTGCTGCACCTCCTGCCTTGCTGCACCTCCTGCTTTGCTACACCTCCTGCCTTGCTGCACCTCCTGCCGTACTATACCTCCTGCTTTGCTACACCTCCTGCCTTGTTACACCTCCTGCCTTGCTGCACCTCCTGCCGTACTATACCACCTGCTTTGCTACACCTCCTGCCTTGTTACACCTCCCGCCTTGCTGCACCTCCTGCCGTACTATACCTCCTGCTTTGCTACACCTCCTGCCTTGTTACACCTCCTGCTTTGCTACACCTCCTGTTTTGCTACACCTCCTACCTTGCTGCACCTCCTGCCTTGCTACACCTCCTGCTTTGCTACACCTCCTGCCTTGTTACACCTCCTGCTTTGCTACACCTCCGACTTTGCTACACCTCCGACTTTGCTACACCTCCTGCCTTGCTACACCTCCTGCCTTGCTACACCTCCTGCTTTGCTACACCTCCTGTTTTGCTACACCTCCTGCCTTGCTGCACCTCCTGCCTTGCTACACCTCCTGCCTTGCTGCAACTCCTGCTTTGCTACACCTCCTGCCTTGCTGCACCTCCTGCCATACTATACCTCCTGCTTTGCTACACCTCCTGCCTTGTTACACCTCCTGCCTTGTTACACCTCCTGCTTTGCTACACCTCCTGCTTTGCTACACCTCCTGCCTTGCTACACCTCCTGCCTTGCTACACCTCCTGCTTTGCTACACCTCCTGTTTTGCTACACCTCCTGCCTTGCTGCACCTCCTGCCTTGCTACACCTCCTGCCTTGCTGCAACTCCTGCTTTGCTACACCTCCTGCTTTGCTACACCTCCTGCTTTGCTACACCTCCTGCCTTGCTACACCTCCTGCCTTGCTACACCTCCTGCCTTGCTGCAAATCCTGCCTTGCTACACCTCCTGCCTTGTTACACCTCCTGCTTTGCTACACCTCCTGCTTTGCTACACCTCCTGCCTTGCTACACGTCCTGCCTTGCTACACCTCCTGCTTTGCTACACCTCCTGCTTTGCTACACCTCCTGCTTTGCAACACCTCCTGCCTTGCTGCACCTCCTGCCTTGCTACACCTCTTGCCTTGCTACACCTCCTTCTTCGCTACACCTCCTTCCTTGCTGCACCTCCTGCCTTGCTACACCTCTTGCCTTGCTACACCTCCTGCTTCGCTACACCTCCATCCTTGCTACACCTCCTGCTTCGCTACACCTCCTGCTTCGCTACACCTTCTGCTTTGCTACACCTCCTGCCTTGCTACACCTCCTGCCTTACTACACCTCCTGCAGATAGAGCTTTGATTTAAACATTTAAGTTTTGACATTTATAATTCGGTAACATGGCATTGTTCGGTAATTGAGTAGTTACCCATGCATAGTAACTTTGACGTTAATATTATAATAGGTATGAGAGCTAATTAAATTACACCTCCCAAATTGTGTCACTTTTAAATGACACTAAATGAATTAAGGGACAATACTATAGACACAGTACAGTGGCAAAAATTGAATTAAATCAGTTGATGTATTGACTTTTTGGCTTATCATGTATTTCCTTCGTAAAATTGCAGAAGGTTGTATTTTAGGGGATTTTATATTTGTTATTACCTCAAAAAGTAGTCAACCAAATTGCCTGAAATTTGGTGGGACGATTGGTCAATATCCAGGAACCATTTGGGTAGATTTTGGGAGCGATCGGATTAAAGGTCAAGGTCATTTATAACTCAAAAAAGTATTCAATAGCGACGGCGAAGGTATGCCCTCTACGACTGCCCGTTGTAGTTAGCATTTTAAAAATGCTTAATCTTTGAATAATTCGATATATTTAAGTCATTTAAGTGGAATTCTAAACGTCAATAACTAGATCTAAATGTTGGTTAGATTTAAATTAGATTGCTTTTAAAAAAAGCTCAAGACTTTAGATACTTTATTAATTAGGTTTAATTTTCATTTAATACATTTTAAATTTTAGCTTGGCGGCCATTGATTTGGATGAATAAATTTACGTGTCTGGAATGAAACTATAGTGTTATGGTAACATTCACAAGATTACTTCTGCAAATGTTTGACGGGTTTTGTTCTTCATCTCCTTGATATCACTAAGTTGAGAATCATAAACTTTACTTTGATTAATCATCATAGAAAGAAATCACAAAGTGTAAAGGTGGACTTCTAATGCGGTGGCTGAAGCGGCTAGAGATTCGCGGCTCAAGCCGCTTCAGCCAACAATGAAATTTGAACTTAAAAGGAGAGCCGCATGGCTCTAGCCGCACGGCTTCAGCCGCCGCATTGGAAGTTGACACTAATATCAGGTGATCTGTGTAACCAATTAATGTCCATGTCGCCATCTAAACCTCTGACAATCCACCTGCTTGGAAACGTTCCATTCAGCCACAGTCTGACAGATCTTAACCAATGAATTTGGGCTCAAACTTCCATAAAGATTTTTTCTGAATCTGGTAAAATCGAAAAACCAGGCCAGCGGATCTATTAAGAGTAGGCCGAAAATTTCCCCATCCCATATGGTAGCCCACACGGATGTTAGAAATGAATCAGGAGACGTCTCTGCTGTCAAGTGAGGGTTAGTAGTGCATATCTAAAATTTCTTCAGCAAATACCGTTCTTGCTGCATAGTCGTTTGCGTTAAGTTTTTGGGCAATAAACAGAGAAAAGTGTATATAATGATTGTTTTAATACCAACCAAATTGGAATCGAAGCAATATTAAGGAAGCTAATAAAGTTTAAAATATGGAACACTACGAGGTTGCCTTACGTTTCGCCGAAAGACATTTCGTCGACATGACGTTTCGTCGACAGACATTTCTTCGACACGACAAGTTATTGGAAAGAGGATATAATATATTTATTACACTCTATTTATTAAATAGGTACATCAACCCAAACTCTTTGCCAGGTATTTAAACAATCATGAAGTGTGCAGTACGACAAAGTAGCGGATACAACAAACTATATAACAGCCATTTATGTTGAAAATTTCAAAATAATCCTTATTTAAGTTAATATCCCCTTTTACGAAAAACGTCTTGTTTTTACAGTCTATCTCTTACAGTCTATCTCTTACAGTCTATCTCTTACAGTCTATCTCTTACAGTCTATCTCTTACAGTCTATCTCTTACAGTCTATCTCTTACAGTCTATCTCTTACAGTCTATCTCTTACAGTCTATCTCTTACAGTCTATCTCTTACAGTCTATCTCTTACAGTCTATCTCTTACAGTCTATCTCTTACAGTCTATCTCTTACAGTCTATCTCTTACAGTCTATCTCTTACAGTCTATCTCTTACAGTCTATCTCTTACAGTCTATCTCTTACAGTCTATCTCTTACAGTCTATCTCTTACAGTCTATCTCTTACAGTCTATCTCTTACAGTCCATCTCTTACAGTCTATCTCTTACAGTCTATCTCTTACAGTCTATCTCTTACAGTCTATCTCTTACAGTCTATCTCTTACAGTCTATCTCTTACAGTCTATCTCTTACAGTCTATCTCTTACAGTCTATCTCTTACAGTCTATCTCTTACAGTCTATCTCTTACAGTCTATCTCTTACAGTCTATCTCTTACAGTCCATCTCTTACAGTCCATCTCTTACAGTCTATCTCTTACAGTCTATCTCTTACAGTCTATCTCTTACAGTCTATCTCTTACAGTCTACCTCTCGCAGTCTATCTCTTACAGTCTATCTCTTACAGTCTATTCAACCCAAATTAGTTTGCAGATGTGTTGATAGGACACACATGCGATGCAATTAAAGATTGTTACACTGTTTAATAACGTGACGTTATTAACATAACGTCACGATGCACATGCGATGCAATTAAAGATTGTTACACTGTTTAATAACGTGACGTTATTAACATAACGTCACATAACTAAAATTAACAATGTTCATAATTTGGATTTTAATAGTATTTCAAAATTGTTGATTTAATTAGAGGTAAGTTGTTTTTAGTTTTTAGAAGGCGTTATGTCCTTTATAGCGTGTAACATAACACTTCGCCACACCCATCGCGTGACACTCGGTCAACAGTCAATAAAGTCACTAACGCCGCAGGAACTCACTTTGTAGTATGAGCCAACCTGTGGCTCAGAATCATATGGTGGTATTGGATCAGTAAAATTATATGCACCTTTTCATTCACTGATTAATTTAGTAGAGGTTTAACGTCTGCTTCAGAATCAAAGGGAATAAAATACAAGGGACTGGAAGAAGCTGTCTGAGAGTAAAGTGACTCCATGAACAAAGTCACGTACCACCAGTCGGTTACAGTATTCATGGATGCAGAAAAGCTACTGCATAAACAAATTCAGCTCTATGAATTTATTTAATTATTTAATTCATTTATTTATCAAAAACAATGGAGAAATAAAATGGGTTTAAACAGTTACTAATGTCCAAACATTTTTCACTCGGTGTTAAAATCTTATCAAGTAATTCAATTTGTATTTATATCCCCATTGCCGTTCAATTCTCAGCAATTGTTTCATTGCAATGAAGAGAGCAGCTAGGTAGTAGCTAGGTTTTACTTAAATAAACATCGAATTTCCATAAAAGTAATCGGGAACTTTGGCCCCACTCATGTTTGTTAAACGGCTAACATGTGGCGAGGAAACCGCTAGACTTACGGGAAAATCTTTGCCTTTATCTCCGAGGTAAAACCTAAGGAGACAGCAACAGTGGAAGTAACGCACAACTACATTAGAGTTGTGAAAGTATGTAATTAGCGATAAGAAATGGTGGTGAGTTTGTACACCTTTTCTAACGGCTAACTAAAGTTATATGTACATGTAAAACCTATCATCTGCCATGATAAATTGAATAATTTGCACGGTTTAGTCTCGACAAACAGTTACTATCGTCGAAATTAAAATATCGTCGGAATTAAAAAGTTCATCGAAATTGAAAAAAATCGTCGAAATAAAAAGATCGTCGAAATAAAAAAGTTCGTCGAAATAAAAAAGTTCGTAGAAATTAAAAAACTCGTCAAAATTTGAAGATCGTTCAAAATAAAAAGTTCGTTGCGAATAAAAGTTCGTCAACCTTAAGCACTCGTTGAGATTAAAACAAACAAATCATTCAATATCGACGAACATTAAATATATACGAACATTTAATCTCACCGAAATTTTAAACATGACGAACTTTCAATCTCGTACATTATTTTTTTTTAGTTTGCTCAAGGTTCAATCCTACGAGCCTAACCACCTCAAAGTTCACACACGAACCAACCACTGGTTCACCCGAACAGCTCTCAAACTCTTAATATCTAAGTGACTCAATCTTTTTGATATATTTTTCATAAAAAATCGTCAATTGATATTCACAAATCTATAGGTAAACACTAAAGATCAATTTAAATGAAATTAACACGTTGAGAAAAGATAGAAATGTTACTCACGTAAAAATAAGTAGGTAGGCGCTGGTTCGCCCGAACAGCTCTCACTAAACCTTCTGTAGAATCTAAGTGAATCGACTTTTAAATAAAAAAATTAAATTCAGTATTATTCACTAATCTATCGTTAAACACTTAAGAACAATGATAAACTAAAATAACAAGCAAATATAAGAAAAAAGGAGTAGGTATGCGTGTTACATGGACGGAGTGGGACACATGGAGTGAGAAGTAGGTTGCTAGAAACAATTTTGGCGGTGGATAAACTGTGCGATTTTTGATAGTTTACAAATTTTACACTATTTCCAAAAAGAAACTTTTACTAATTTTAGTGTTTGCAGATATTTCTAAAAAATTAGTCCGTGATACACGATGTCAAATTTGTAATATTGAAAAATAATAATAAAAATTGTGTTTTGAAAGAAATGACTGCACACGGACACCAATTCCTTCGATCTTGCTAATTAATTAGTGACAGTAGTACTCCAAATTAAAGGACATCACATATCGAGGGAAACTGAGGTAGGTTGAAAGTTATCGCACGGTTTCGCATATACGATCATATAAGAAGAAAATGTTCAACCAGTATATAGTTGCTCAAATTTAACTTCTATCTAAATCTACAGATTATTGTCCCAAAATAAGGCCGCCCTCTGTGTACTGGTTAATATATAATATCTGGTGGCCGAAAATTTCAGTCTCGAAAATTTCGGTTTGGAAATTTCTGTGTCGGTATGAATTAGAATTATTTGTAATCTCTCAACATAATTTGCAATTATGCAGTTTGTTGTAACTGCTAGTTTGTTGTTCTAACTGATAAATTTTTATTTATACGTACGACTGAAAATTTTGGGACCAAAGTTTCCTAGAATCGTATTATTTAACTTCTATTATATTTATAAATATGATTTGAACTCAAATGAAATCAATTGTTTAACTAAAGAAACTAGAAACCGAAATAACTATTTATGACTTCTGCACCGCCACCTGTACTGAGATCCTTTCTTTACTAGCTGATAAAACGCTGTGTTTTTACCGCCCAATTTACGCCCATTCAATTAATGACGGTTAAATGAACGGAAGGCGGTAGAAACGCTACTGTAGACTGCTAATTTGCTTTCCATTCATTAACTTGCACATGGAGGGTATAGTCTTATTTTGGGGCAGCAAGAACAGCAAAGTTAAACCGTAATTAATCAGAGAGGCGTTAACTGGGCAGTGATAACGCAGCGTTTTCTCTGATAGTATAGAAACCCCGTAACTTCCTCCACCTTCTTCTACGGGAAACGCTACACAGTCCCCACCCCCATCCTCCGCACACGTTCTTCAAAACTGTCGCAAGTCAAACACCAATTTAGTGAGGTACTCCTGAGACTAGAGAAAAGAATATGAATGAGAGGAGAAAAGAATATGAATGGGAGAAGAAAAGAATATGAATGAGAGGAGAAAAGAATATGAATGGGAGGAGAAAAGAATATGAATGAGAGGAGAAAAGAATATGAATGGGAGGAGAAAAGAATATGAATGGGAGGAGAAAAGAATATGAATGAGAGGAGAAAAGAATATGAATGGGAGGAGAAAAGAATATGAATGAGAGGAGAAAAGAATATGAATGGGAGGAGAAAAGAATATGAATGGGAGGAGAAAAGAATATGAATGGGAGGAGAAAAGAATATGAATGGGAGGAGAAAAGAATACGAATGAGAGGAGAAAAGAATATGAATGGGAGGAGAAAAGAATACGAATGAGAGGAGAAAAGAATATGAATGAGAGTAGAAAAGAATATGAATGAGAGGAGAAAAGAATACGAATGAGAGGAGAAAAGAATACGAATGAGAGGAGAAAAGAATATGAATGGGAGGAGAAAAGAATATGAATGAGAGGAGAAAAGAATATGAATGGGAGGAGAAAAGAATACGAATGAGAGGAGAAAAGAATATGAATGAGAGGAGAAAAGAATATGAATGGGAGGAGAAAAGAATATGAATGGGAGGAGAAAAGAATATGAATGAGAGGAGAAAAGAATATGAATGGGAGGAGAAAAGAATATGAATGAGAGGAGAAAAGAATATGAATGGGAGGAGAAAAGAATATGAATGGGAGGAGAAAAGAATACGAATGAGAGGAGAAAAGAATATGAATGAGAGTAGAAAAGAATATGAATGAGAGGAGAAAAGAATACGAATGAGAGGAGAAAAGAATACGAATGAGAGGAGAAAAGAATATGAATGGGAGGAGAAAAGAATATGAATGAGAGGAGAAAAGAATATGAATGGGAGGAGAAAAGAATACGAATGAGAGGAGAAAAGAATATGAATGAGAGGAGAAAAGAATATGAATGGGAGGAGAAAAGAATACGAATGAGAGGAGAAAAGAATATGAATGAGAGTAGAAAAGAATATGAATGAGAGTAGAAAAGAATACGAATGAGAGGAGAAAAGAATATGAATGGGAGGAGAAAAGAATATGAATGGGAGGAGAAAAGAAAATGAATGGCAGGAGAAAAGAATACGAATGAGAGGAGAAAAGAATATGAATGAGAGTAGAAAAGAATATGAATGAGAGTAGAAAAGAATATGAATGAGAGGAGAAAAGAATACGAATGAGAGGAGAAAATAATATGAATGGGAGGAGAAAAGAATATGAATGGGAGGAGAAAAGAAAATGAATGGGAGGAAAAAAGAATACGAATGAGAGGAGAAAAGAATATGTATGGGAGGAGAAAAGAATATGAATGGGAGGAGAAAAGAAAATGAATGGGAGGAGAAAAGAATACGAATGAGAGGAGAAAAGAATATGAATGAGAGTAGAAAAGAATATGAATGAGAGTAGAAAAGAATATGAATGAGAGGAGAAAAGAATACGAATGAGAGGAGAAAAGAATATGAATGGGAGGAGAAAAGAATATGAATGAGAGGAGAAAATAATATGAATGGGAGGAGAAAAGAATATGAATGGGAGGAGAAAAGAAAATGAATGGGAGGAGAAAAGAATACGAATGAGAGGAGAAAAGAATATGAATGGGAGGAGAAAAGAATATGAATGGGAGGAGAAAAGAAAATGAATGGGAGGAGAAAAGAATACGAATGAGAGGAGAAAAGAATATGAATGAGAGTAGAAAAGAATATGAATGAGAGTAGAAAAGAATATGAATGAGAGGAGAAAAGAATACGAATGAGAGGAGAAAAGAATATGAATGGGAGGAGAAAAGAATATGAATGGGAGGAGAAAAGAAAATGAATGGGAGGAAAAAAGAATACGAATGAGAGGAGAAAAGAATATGAATGGGAGGAGAAAAGAATATGAATGGGAGGAGAAAAGAATATGAATGAGAGGAGAAAAGAATACGAATGAGAGGAGAAAAGAATATGAATGGGAGGAGAAAAGAATATGAATGGGAGGAGAAAAGAAAATGAATGGGAGGAAAAAAGAATACGAATGAGAGGAGAAAAGAATATGAATGGGAAGAGAAAAGAATATGAATGGGAGGAGAAAAGAATACGAATGAGAGGAGAAAAGGATACGAATGAGAGGAGAAAAGAATATGAATGAGAGGAGAAAAAAATACGAATGAGAGGAGAAAAGAATACGAATGGGAGGAGAAAAGAATACGAATGAGAGGAGAAAAGAATATGAATGGGAGGAGAAAAGAAAATGAATGGGAGGAGAAAAGAATACGAATGAGAGGAGAAAAGAATACGAATGAGAGGAGAAAAGAATATGAATGGGAGGAGAAAAGAATATGAATGGGAGGAGAAAAGAAAATGAATGGAAGGAGAAAAGAATACGAATGAGAGGAGAAAAGAATACGAATGAGAGGAGAAAAGAATATGAATGAGAGGAGAAAAGAATACGAATGAGAGGAGAAAAGAATATGAATGAGAGGAGAAAAGAATATGAATGGGAGGAGAAAAGAATACGAATGAGAGGAGAAAAGAATATGAATGAGAGGAGAAAAGAATACGAATGAGAGGAGAAAAGAATATGAATGAGAGGAGAAAAGAATACGAATGAGAGGAGAAAAGAATATGAATGGGAGGAGAAAAGAATACGAATGGGAGGAGAAAAAGTTAAATTTTAATAAAATACAAAAAATCCCGTTCAATATATTTTGTTGTTTCCCATTGAAATAAAATTATATAATCAATATACAACTTTTAGAAATAATTCTGAGTAAGTTTGTTATATTTTTTATTGCTTTAATGCCTTGTCTCATATTTTCTAGAAGGGGTTATCACTTAGTTATCGTTTTTGGGGCTTGTTTACACGATCACGTTTCAGTTTTTAATTATTTTTCCGTCATTAAGGACTTTTGATAGCAAGGCCACTTTTTTTATTATCATCAGGTGAGTTCGGGCCCGTTGTCAGATGGCTGGAAAGTGAATTATTTATTTTACCTATATTTTTATTCTTTTTACATATTGATTGTAATAGAAATGAAATAATTTTCATTATTTGAAACAATGAAAATAATAATATTAAGTTTACAAGCATGTTTTATAATAAACAAGATGACATATATAAAAAAATGACGACGAAAATATAACATTCCACAATCAGATGTTACTATTTAGAATGTTCTTATTTTGGTATATTTCGAAAAAGCGCCATCTAGTGCTAAATATACTCATTTTTCCGTACTCCACTATTGCCATGATGTACCTGTAACATTCATTACTATAATTTTAGGTATCGATTTTTAGTTGGTATAGTGTATTTATTTCTTACCTATTGCAAATTTACGAAGATACCAATTTCCCAGCTTTGTGACGTTACATTTCTATGTTAAACAGATGTCAAACTACTATTTTACCAATCTTTACTACAGTGAAACTCCTGAGTTATGAAGTATTTGTTCCTTCACAACTCAAAGCCACAACTAAAAAAATCTACGGAGTTTGATAATTATATTTCATTTACTTTTTTAATTTTTAATTTATTTTTAATTTTCACTTTTTATCTCATAGATTTCTATTAATTCCTACACTCTTGCATACTTAAATTAGATGGTTTTCTATGATTATAATCTTGAAGAAAACTATGATCATGGAAGGATAACTTGGACGAAATTCATGACGTGTGTTGTTTTCCGTAATTTGAACATAGAAAATAAGCAGTCTCACTTAATTATGTTTATTGAAGATATGTATTTAATTTTGTAATATAAACTGTCGAAACACCTTTTTATTACTTTAACTTCTATCAGAGACAGAGTGTTAGTTTCACGAGTCACAGATTCCTATTTCGTGTGTACAGACCAATTTTAAAATATTCTGACAATATGCTTTATAAATCATAGAGAATATTATAGACGGAGAGAATTAAAGAGTATTGAATGGTTCTACACCAGCGGTATATAGTATTCGATACCATTTCATTTCGTCTGTGATATTCTTAAGATCTATGATTTATGAAGCATATTGTCACAACCCTAATCATCAAAGATGCACTCGTACATCTGTCACTTTGTTTCACCTAACCAAGGACAGGCGAAACTTGTGACTAAGAAATATCTAACTTCATTAGAATATTCAGGTTTTTGGTAGCAATAACATTGGGGATAAGAAGCTATCGAATGTTCGCCATCAAAGCAAGAATGGATTGAAAGTTCGCCAACCAATCACAGAGAGGAATAACACGCAATGCATTTTAAAAATTTAAACTTAACCCTTTGTTATTGAAGCTAAATTTTAGCTGATGAATTTTTCCCACTCTAAGATTAGAATTTAGGTATTTTTGACGCTAGTTTTTTAAGATTATGAGAAGTTGGAAGCTATTTGGTAAAATTATTAGCAAATAACAGTTACCTGAAGTACTCAGCTCTTAAAAACAGTCAGTTATGAATTAATAATCAAGATATGAATTTTCTGTACCTGAATTCTCCGAAATACCGTTATAAAGCATTTTAAAAAGTTACTTTTTACATCCTTATGTGTGTTATTCACGTGGACCGACAGTTGGGCCCCGAAAATTGGGCCTAGGACAATTGGGCCCAACGATAATTGGGCCCAAGACAAATGGGCCCCGAGACTATTATAATATTTTCCAATTTTTTTCAGAGTTTACTGTATTAACTTAATTAAAGACCTTGCTACTGTAACAACTAGGGTTGTGACAATATGCGTTTTGAATAAAAAATATAGTCTAGAGCATATTTAAAATAAAGAATATTCCTTACATGAAAAAAAATATTCTCGTTATGAAAAATAATTATATTTTAATATAACATATTCTTTTCATGAATAAATACTATTATTATTTTAAACTACAATGATTCTGTTCCGAGATAGGTTATGTAAGCAACAAATTTCTTAGTTACAGTACCTCTATACAGTGAACTCTAGTGAAGTAAATGAGGTAGGATGTAGCCAATAGAAAATAAGAATGTAGGATGAGAAAACAATAGAAAATAAGGATGTAGGTATTTTAGACATGCCGGAATTATTGGAACATTCAAATTGAAATAAAGTTAACGTGAATTATTTGAATGCTGTTCAGTGTTCAATATTGAAGAGGTTTATGAATTATTATTACAAAATGTATTTTCATAATCTCATTTTATCCAAACAACTGTTCAATCTAACGTTTGACCTTTAAAATTTACCCATTTTTTTGTAAATATTTGTCTTTGTCAGACGATGTACACTACACATTGGATCCATATGTCATGATTCAAAATAATACGACTCATTTAAATACTTCATTACATTGAAACATGAGATTAGCAAACAAAAGTGAATTAAGGAGCTTGCTAATATATACCTTATCAAGTATATGAATCGAATAAAAAAAAAATAAGCCTATTTTAGATAATATAAAACATATTTCAAAGAAAATATTGCCACTTCCCTAGTAAAAACAAAGTAACATTTCTTTATTGTGTCTTATGCCCAATTTTTTTCTAGGCTTTATTGTTTTGGGGCCCAATTGTCCTGGGCCCAACTGTCGGTGCACCGTTTTTCAATACCTAGCTATAGGGTTGTGACAATATTCTTTTGGCTTAAAGAATAATTATTCTTTATGCTTTTTAGCTATTATTATGTTTTTAGCTAATTGAATAGTCCAAGTGACTGCAAATGAACTCAAACTAATTTTTATGGTTTGAATGAATGATGTAAGAATTTTTAAGTTTAAAAGACTAGGTGAGGAAATTACCATATTGAAGAATCATTGGAACCTGTAAGGCGTTAATTAATAGTAATAATTTGAATAAGCAGTTAACAATTTGACATAACTGGTTTGATGAGCTGCCATTTGTGTCACGCTTTTCATTGGTGCGACCCTCCATAAGTCAGACACTTTTGCAGTTCATTTCCGATTGTCCGACGAAACCCCCTGCCAGGTCATTAAAAAATCATGAAGTGTACAGTACAACAAACTAGCGGATACAACAAAGTACATTAAATCATACAAATTAGCTAATATTAGAAATACAGTAAAATAAGAGAGGAATATAAAAAATTTAAAAAATATTGTATTATTTAGATTGGTATATCTATAGCGTATGTTTATTTAATATTTTTTATTTTAATCAAAAAATATAACGAGAAATAACATAGAAAGACGTAACTGTCGGACTAATGGTGGTGCTAGGACTTTTCGTTACCAGATTTTTTATTCCC
This sequence comes from Caprella mutica, assembly GCA_947561585.1. NCBI lineage: Eukaryota > Metazoa > Arthropoda > Malacostraca > Amphipoda > Caprellidae > Caprella > Caprella mutica. The sequence continues at coordinate 98,558 of CANNZV010002015.1, read as the reverse complement.
AGCCGAACCTTTTTTGCTAAATTGAAATGAGTCAAGACTACAAATTATAGCAGATATCGGACATATTTTCGAGAATTTAAAACAATCTATGATCATCAAATGTAATAAATGCTAGATTTCTTTATTGTGCAAGTTAAGTTACTATGATTTTGATTTTATTTACTATAGATAGATTGATATCTAATTGAAATTGTAATCTAAATTGTTCACTATTTATTATTTTGGTTACCTCGTACAGAATAAACCGTCTCAATTTGACATTGTTTCCTACCCTGCCTTCTTTATAATATACCATCAATGAAAACTCTCCATTATTACAATTAGCCTTATTTCAAAGAAATTAGAACATATAAAGCTAACCTGAACGCATGAAAAGGCATATTTTAAGGCATAGAAAGGCAAATTTTAAGCATAAAAAGGCATATTTTAAGCATAAAAAGGCATATTTTAAGCATAAAAAGGCATATTTTAAGCATAAAAAGGCATATTTTAAGCATAAAAAGGCAAATTTTAGACACAAAAAGGCATACTCTAAGGCAAAAAAAGCATATTTAACCAGCCTAAAGCATACTTCATAAAGCATATTGTCACAACCCTACCTAGCTATATAACGTGGCGTTAGTACCTACTTTTCATAATTAGGCCTAAGACTAGTTTCTATGTCTGAACTGGCCTGGTATTCATAGGGATATACGCCTTTTCTAGGATTCTCTCCCCACTACGTACACATGGAATATGTAGTGAGGGTATAACGTCAAAGGCCATGTCACTGACGTCAAAAGGAAATTGAATACAAGGGACTAGAAGAAGCAGTTAATAAGGAAAGTAGCTCCATGAACAAAGTCACCTACCACCAGTCGGAGCCAAAGTTTCCTCCAAGATTTTCTTTTGTTGCTTTAATCAATGAGACTAATGTTTCTTATCTATAGAATTTGATGGCATGTTTTTAATTTTATATGCTTTTAAAGATTTTTATAATCAAAACTCTACAATACCTGTTTTGCTTCCAACTTTCTAATTTTCAGTCAGAAGAATAAGAATGTACACAGTTTGTTTTGAATGGCAACTAGGTAGGTATAATAAATCCAATATTAAATATTTCTATAAAAGTATAACAGAAGAGTCTCAGGAAATAATTTACAGATAAACGAAAGCCGAAAATGCATTATTTGTTTATAAAATTTCAATTTGAAAACAAAACAAGTAGTGTACATTCTTTTTCTTCAGCGTCAGGTTAGTTATTCGTACAAATGTTGTACAGAGTATTAAAAACTTTAAAAGGAAATAATAAAATATCTACTGAACCTAATTTTATGCGGTTTGCAGATTAATGATCCCAGACCTTAGTTCTACAATATTATTTAATAAACTCAATTTTCCATAGGAACCTGGAGAAGGACATTCAACGCTCATGTATGCAGAAAAGCTACTCCATGAACAAAGTCACCTACCACCAGTCGGTGACAATGCTCATGGATGCAGAAAAGCTACTCCATGAACAAAGTCACCTACCACCAGTCAGTGACAAGCTCATGGATGCAGAAAAGCTACTCCATGAACAATGTCACCTACCACCAGTCAGTGATTATGCTCATGGATTCAGAAAAGCTACTCCATTAACAAAGTCACCTACCACCAGTCAGTGACAAAGCTCATGTATGCAGAAAAGCTACTCCATGAACAAATTCACTCACCACCAGTCAGTGACAAAGCTCATGGATGCAGTAAAGCTACTCCATGAACAAATTCACTCACCACCAGTCAGTGACGAGGCTTTAATAAATATAAAAGAAGAAACTATACAAGCCATCCTCACCAAATTGAAAAACTTGAAACACACAAAACAGGTCAATCAAACGCACCTTTTTATTCATTTTGAGGTTTTATTATTTTTTTTACTTCATAAGCCTTTTATATTAATTACAGAAAATATACATAAAAATAATTATATTTTACTAAGTTATTCTGGCAGCAAGATGGAGAGAATGGTAGCGTGGATGCACCTTTGCACATTGGTATCATGGATGCAAACCTATATTGACATTTCACGGTTAAGTACAACCTCACAATGACACAATCGTATCATGGATACAATTTTATATTGGTATCATGGATGCTACCCTTAAATTCGTATCAAAGATACGCCATTACATAGGCACAATCTTACATTGACGTATCAGGGATACAACCAATAGAGTCTGAACCACTGTATAATTTAGCACCAGTGCTCATGGAGCCTGAGGTGCAGCACACTCATCACTCTCTCCCTCTGCCAGTTCCTTGCCTCACAATTCATTTACAAGAGAATGAAGATGAGATTCAAATGAAATAATTATCATATGAGAGCATGAAGACAATTTGGAAAGAATTAAAATGAAGCTGGTGATTAGTTAGAGAATTTGGAATTGGAAAGAGTATGTTGTAAATAGCATGACACTGTACTTAAGTACAGACACTGTAGTCAAGTACAGACACTGTAGTCAAGTACAGACACTGTAGTCAAGTACAGACACTGTAGTCAAGTACAGACACTGTAGTCAAGTACAGACACTGTAGTCAAGTACAGACACTTTAGTCAAGTACAGACACTGTAGTCAAGTACAGACACTGTAGTCAAGTACAGACACTTTAGTCAAGTACAGACACTGTAGTCAAGTACAGACACTGTAGTCAAGTACAGACACTGTAGTCAAGTACAGACACTGTAGTCAAGTACAGACACTGCAGTCAAGTACAGACACTGCAGTCAAGTACAGACACTGCAGTCAAGTACAGACACTATAGCTCATCTTTTCACTAAGAGGAAAATGAAGAGTTATTACAAATTACTGAACAAGTTACAGACATGTTGAATTACAACCAAAATAATTTTAACAATTTTTTAAATTTTCTATCTGTTTTGTTCTCAAAATTGGTACTAATTTTTGAGGGCAAAGTCTCCATTACGGGACACTAGCAATTTACCGTGTGATACATTGAAGCAACTCTGAGAATGTTTACTATTTTAAATTAAGCACCGTAGAAAATTTGACAGTTTTAACATTCAAGTGATAGTTCAAAGAAACTAATTATTACCAATTATCTAGTTAGTTAGTTAGTTAGTTATTTACGCTTGGGTTTGTATATAATGGATTGGCTTTAATAATCACCTTGTTGCGAATATCTAATTTGTACTTTAGACCATAAATCACAAAGTGTTAAAAAAAAGAGACATATTATTGCTGCTTCAAACCAATGAATTTAGAGACAGTAACATTAGTTATTTTCAAGAGCATGAGATCATGAAAAAAAATTACCATTAACCTACCTAGTGACATAAGAATAAACAGACACTAGAAAATAAATCAAAACTAATAAATGGGAAGTATTTAAACTGGTGATACAAGCAATCATCAGTTGAACACTAAACCCAAGAAATTAATAATAACCTGGGGAAAGACACGAGTTATCGGACGCGACTACATTTTCGGACACGTAAGAAAAAATATATTATTAATATCAAACATACTTTAAATTTGTATCCATGATACCTGCAGGTATCATGGATGAAATAACCAATTAAAATCCAAGCTACTAAGGTAGGTATCATGGATACCATTTCAAATAATTATTTTACAGTTTTCTTTGATGTCCGAAAATGTGGAAGTGTCCGATATCTCGTCACCTCCCCCACCCCAACCGCTACACTCACATTGTTCAATGAGTATCACACTTACATCGGCAAAAAGAAATTAGACCAATTGGAGAAAATGGAAGCGACGTGAACACACATGTTTTAAAATAAGAAGTAAAGATGGACGAGAATGAGTTAGCGGGCTAACATGTACTTTGCTAAATCTACACAAAATATAAAAAAATAACTATCAAATATATATATATAATATCTATAACAGTCATTTATATATAAGCATATTGTACATATCGTTGCAATGAGTTATGTGGATCTGGCAGCTGATTGGTTGAAGAAAAGAAGCATTCTGATTGGTTGAAGAGAAGAAGCATTCTGATTGGTTGAAGAAAAGAAGTATTCTGATTGGTTAAAGAAAAGAAGCATTCTGATTGGTTGAAGAAAAGAAGCATTCTGATTGGTTGAAGAAAAGAAGCATTCTGATTGGTTGAAGAAAAGAAGCATTCTTAGTGGTTAAAGAAAAGAAGCATTCTTAGTGGTTGAAGAAAAGAAGCATTCTTAGTGGTTAAAGAAAAGAAGCATTCTTAGTGGTTAAAGAAAAGAAGCATTCTTAGTGGTTAAAGAAAAGAAGCATTCTTAGTGGTTAAAGAAAAGAAGCATTCTGATTGGTTAAAGAAAAGAAGCATTCTTAGTGGTTAAAGAAAAGAAGCATTCTTAGTGGTTAAAGAAAAGAAGCATTCTGATTGGTTAAAGAAAAGAAGCATTCTGATTGGTTAAAGAAAAGAAGCATTCTAATTGGTTAAAGAAAAGAAGCATTCTGATTGGTTGAAGAAAAGAAGCATTCTGATTGGTTAAAGAAAAGAAGCATTCTGATTGGTTAAAGAAAAGAAGCATTCTGATTGGTTAAAGAAAAGAAGCATTCTGATTGGTTAAAGAAAAGAAGCATTCTGATTGGTTGAAGAAAAGAAGCATTCTGATTGGTTGAAGAAAAGAAGCATTCTGATTGGTTGAAGAAAAGAAGCATTCTGATTGGTTGAAGAAAAGAAGCATTCTGATTGGTTGAAGAAAAGAAGCATTCTGATTGGTTGAAGAAAAGAAGCATTCTGATTGGTTGAAGAAAAGAAGCATTCTGATTGGTTGAAGAAAAGAAGCATTCTGATTGGTTGAAGAAAAGAAGCATTCTGATTGGTTGAAGAAAAGAAGCATTCTGATTGGTTGAAGAAAAGAAGCATTCTGATTGGTTGAAGAAAAGAAGCATTCTGATTGGTTGAAGAAAAGAAGCATTCTGATTGGTTGAAGAAAAGAAGCATTCTGATTGGTTGAAGAAAAGAAGCATTCTGATTGGTTGAAGAAAAGAAGCATTCTGATTGGTTGAAGAAAAGAAGCATTCTGATTGGTTGAAGAAAAGAAGCATTCTGATTGGTTGAAGAAAAGAAGCATTCTGATTGGTTGAAGAACCAAGCAATCTTATTGGTTGAAGAACCAAGCAATCTTATTGGTTGAAGAGAGCAAGCAATCTTATTGGTTGAAGAGAGCAAGCAATCTTATTGGTTGAAGAGAGCAAGCAATCTTATTGGTTGAAGAGAGCAAGCAATCTTATTGGTTGAAGAAATGAAGCATTCTGATTGGTTGAAGAAATGAAGCATTCTGATTGGTTGAAGAGAGCAAGCAATCTTATTGGTTGAAGAGAGCAAGCAATCTTATTGGTTGAAGAGAGCAAGCAATCTTATTGGTTGAAGAGAGCAAGCAATCTTATTGGTTGAAGAGAGCAAGCAATCTTATTGGTTGAAGAGAGCAAGCAATCTTATTGGTTGAAGAGAGCAAGCAATCTTATTGGTTGAAGAGAGCAAGCAATCTTATTGGTTGAAGAGAGCAAGCAATCTTATTGGTTGAAGAAATGAAGCATTCTGATTGACGTAACGGTAGTATTGATGCCAGATGCCTTTAGATGAAGAGCAAAGTACCAAGGTATAGTTGACAACTTATTCATAGCAGCTGAAGACCAATTAGACGCTTGCTATGGTTTCCAAAGGCTTCCTTATGATAATTTTGACCAATGAGGGGTTGCCATCAGTTGCCAGATTCACAAAGCCATTCGCTAGCAAGGCCTTACCGAAACATCAGTCCAATTGGGGAGAATTTCACATTAAGTTTAATCGAATACTTCAGATATCAGTAATTTACAAATACCTATGTATTTACACCTAATTACTTTATTAATTAAGAAATTAGACAATTATAATTTATAGGTCAATGTTGATTTTATTCCAGAGACTATACATCATTTAAAATAGGAGTAAATTTATAATTAAAAACAATACTATATTTCGATTTCTTTCTTTCTGGACTGAGACTTTACAGACTCGAGGATATTTAAAAAACAATACACAAAGTCAGTACCTACTTTCGCAAAGATATCATTCCGCCATTTCTTAAGTTTCTAAATGGAATAGTAACCACAATAGGTTAAAAACTGGAGGATGTGCCTACCATCAATTTCAGAAATGATCAAAATAGAAATAAATAGAGCTATCGCCGCCAAGACGATTTAGTTGCGATATTAGCAGGTTTTTCTCCACCTAAGCAGCTGTCAGTTGAATTTGTAGTAGCTAATACTTACCAATCACAGAACTATGAATATCAATGTTAGAGAGTTTTGCACTATCAGTGATTTGCAGCAAGATCAAGACATAAACCACTACATCTTCATTAATATCGTTGTAGCTAGTTATTCCTTTCTCGGTTTGTACCTAACTGTGTGAATGAGACGATGTCGCATTAACACCAAGAGAAAGTTAGTGAGTAATTCTATCCCACCAAAAAACCCCCAAGACGATAACCTCCCTTCCCGAACTACAACTGATAGTAGAGCAACTGAATCCACTTGGTTAGAGGAAGTAAAGGCTTCAGGAGGTTAGAACCAAGTCCTACAGATAGGTAGGACTTAGAACTTAGTCCTGGGATAGTCCTAGAGATAGGCAGGACTCAGAACCAAGTCCTGGGATAGTCCTAGAGATAGGGTAGGCTTTACTTAGGTACAGGAGCTTGCATCAGCTCTTTGAAGGATCTCAAGAAACAGGTTTTTATTTCAGTGTAGGTGGTCACCAACACGTTAAGTCCATCATGGGACATCAGCAAGATCTGAAACAAGAGAGAAAAATAAAGCAACCTTTCAGTCACCCTTTGGAAAGGGAATAAGAAGTACATTAATTAAAGAGAAGCAGTGAAATATGGTAAATAGTTCTACACAATAATAATAGCTTACATGTAAGGCATTAGCTAAGAAACATATTAGAAAATAACAGGTCTGAAATAACTCTGTAAAGTAATTAATTAGTAATTACTCACCTGGTCACTAGCTAATTAGGTACTAATATTGTGACAATATGCTTTATAAATCATAGATCTCAAGAATATCATAGAAGTAATGAAATGGTATCTAACACCAGCACCACTCTTTAATTCTCTCGGTCTAAAATATTTTCGGTATCTATGATTTTAAAAGCATATAGTCACAACCCTACAAATTACACACCTGGTCACTAGCTAAATGCTTACCTGGTCACTAGAGCCACTGTCGAGTTTGTTGAGCACAGAGACGATGTGTCCCAAGTCAAGCCATGGCTTCCCCTCCTCGTTTGTCTGGTAGAAGAGGTAGTCTCTGAAGAGTTTGAGCATGTACCTGTCTCCTGTCTCACTCCAGTTACCATCTGTGTTGAGGTGCGGCCTGTCCACTATGGTGCTCAGCTTGGTGATCAGTCTGAAGAGTCTGCCGTTGTGAAGCTCTTTACCCAACTCACTCTCGAAAATCTCAGCCCTCTGGTTGGAGCACTCAACTGCCGTGTAGAACCTGAGACCAGTTAACTATTAGCAAAAAAAAGAAAATTGTTGTTGTATAGGTAGCCCCCCCAACATCCTCGTCGGGACGAAGGGGTGCCCCGGGTTTCAGCCACCCGATGCACTGTGTGGGTCTAAGGGAAATTAGTCTGCACTCTGACTGGTAGCTACAATGGAAGTAAATGACACATAGCTAGCTAGTAAAAAAAGGTGTCCGGAAAATTGCCAGTCATTTTTTTCATTTGTGTGTTTTCTTGGCTTTATGCAACATTATTTGGTTATAAAGACAGTCTCAGAACATTTTCATTTATAATAATTAAAATGGCTGCCTCTTGCCATTCGTTAAGAAGTTGAGGAAACATTATTTTCTACCTAAGTAAGCCATTGCTAATGTAGTTTTTTGTATCCGCTAGTTTGTTGTAGCTAGCTACTGCACACTTTGTGATTGCTCAACAATATTTTTTAATGTGAATTATGGTGTATAGTTCAAATATCAGATTGAAGAATTAAATGTCGTTAGAACGTGTTTATAAACCAAATTATCTATATAATGTTTCAAATTTGATGGCTATTTTCTGCCTGGCAGTTTTTCTTCTACTGTAGCTAGCTAAGAAATTTTCCTGGACAAGTAGCTAGCTAACCCTGAAAGAGAATTCATTAAAGCAGACATCCGGTCACTATAGAAGCGGATTGAAGCTACAATTTCTTCCTGCGTTGCATTTTGTTTTTATCCCACAGGGGTCTTTTGTCCAGTGGCCTGTAAAAAGATCTCACCTTGCCCCAATCATGGGCATGATGTCATTGACGTTCTTAATCCTAGTTCCGGTGATGAGGTACATGATGAGCATGGACAGGTCTCTGGAGTAGGACCTATTGATGAGAGTCATGGCACTCTCCACCTTCTGACTGGTGACAGCACCTCTCACGCACACTGAGAGGATCAGACTGCCTAGTTGGTTCAGATCATCTTGCTGCAAAGAAAGGGACAATAGAGAGATAGGTAGTGTCACTTTTTGAGAAGCTATTAACCCATAATTGCAGTAGGTGTAGCTATGACGTTTAAGGGCATTCCACGAAATCAAGAGTGCATATAGAAAAGAGAGCAACAAGAAGAGTAAGAGTAACTGACCTGGTTACGTGGCGCTACAGTCATGGGGTTCTCAGAGTTGTTGTCGAAGTTCAGCACGTCCAAAATACCACAGCAGTTAATACGCAACCTACTGCCATTGTCCGTTATCAGGACCTAAAAAAGTAGGAAATTGACACATGTACCTAGCTGCTAAGTTACCTAACTAGGGTAGCTACACAAATCTGACTGAAAAGATTCAGACTCATCAGGGTAAGAGATAGGACCATAGGGTAAATTACGAATTATCGGTCAGTACCACATCTGCGAAACAGACCGATTTCGTGACTTCTTGCTAGAGAGATGTTTATTGATATGCTCACCTTAGAGGGGTCTAACATTCTGCAGGCCAGGTTAGCGTTGTGCACCACTCTCAGAGCTCCTGTCAGCTGTATGATGAAGTTCCAAAGTACAGCCTCGCTTACCATCTCTCTGCCTGTGAGGGAAAACAAACAACTTTAGTGGGGGTTAAAACAAGAGACAGACACAACTTTAGTGGGGGTTAAAACAAGAGACAGACACAACATTAGTGGGGGCCTTTATGGTCCGTTTCGGAACCAAAGGCTATATTGCTAACGTCAAAAGAAAATTAAATACAAGGGACTAGAAGAAGCAGTTAGAAAGGAAAGTGAGTGGCTCCATGAACAAAGTCACTTAGCTACCACAGTGAGTTATGATGCTCATGGATGCAGAAAGCTACTCCGCAAATGCAGTCTGTTACCAAGGAATGTGACGAAAAGTGACACAAGCACCGGTGACTGCACTCACAGGTGGAAGAGGAAAATGAAGAGGTGATAGTAAATGAAGCCTAAGACTGCATACTTTTAGAGCATAACTAACACTAGACCCTAGCGCAATCCTCTAAAACTGCAAATCATGTAGAAAAATGATACATATCTATAGCTACATGGAACAAATGAAAAACAATTGGAAAAGAATCTCGTATTTAGATCAGTAGCTAATAATATCACAACTAGCTACAACTTAAGTAAAATAAAAGATGAAAATGTAGTAGCTAGCTACTTCGGAATTAGCTTATATTTTAGTTAGTTACACTGGAGGAAAGATAATATAATGGAGCGATTTCTATCTGCCTAGACAGAGATGAATCTTTCTACGAAGTAGCTAGCTAATAAAAGTTTTAATGAAGTGTTTTATTATAGTCAGCTGCTAAAGACTTGGCCTATTTGCTTAGAGATTCTTCTAATGATGATAAACGAACCTCTTTGTAGATATGTGAAATGTAGCTAGCTACAGAATAAATTAGTCTTTTAGAAGACTCGTGATTTAGCTTCCACCATTTGTCTAATTATATGAGAGGTTATTTAGAGACATAGCACCACAAATGAAAGTTGATTGATGGAAGAAGAATCTAGATGGAGTAGCTAGTTACTAGTATCTGGGAAAAATTATAAATTAATTGTATCTAAAAAATTGAGGGTGCTTGGCGACATGGCCATTTCGCACCGCATGCCATTCACCCTTCAAAAAAGCAAGTGATCAAAAACTGAACACCCAGATACCTACAACAGGAGGAAAGAAGACATGGCTAGTATGTAGCCACTTAAGTGTGCATTCATCTAGTTACTGCAACTCACCACCCATAGCACCATTGGTGAGTATCCCCTGCTGTGCTGTTTCAGTTGTGTAGTTCACAGACGGAGGAGCTAGAATTGAGTTCTCCCAATTAGGTTGCAGTGGTGTAGAACAGTTGAACTTGCTGCTGAGACTCTGTGAGCCTGCGTGGTAGTCATACACGAAGATGATGGCTGAAAAGAAATCATGTGTCAGTCTATTAAGATTAGAACGGTTGCCAAATGTACGGTTACGCTTCTACTGTGATGTCCTACAATGCCAGTGCCTCTGTGGCTGTCGTCTCGAGAGGTTCTGTATGCTGATCTCGTCTCGCTGCTAAATACGAAGTAAAAGGATCCCTTCACTTATGACTTAATGATTATTTCATGTATAAGAAAAGCTAGAAATGTGTGAAGATTAAGGGAAACTCATTTAATAATAGTATAACTATTTGGAAGTAATAACGTGAAAGGACCTCTGGCTTAAGTTAATGACTTACAATTGTCCTTAAAGTCTTTGGTGGTGAAGAATTCCCTCAACTGCACCAAGCTGGAGTGCTGGAGTTTCTTCCACATGTTAGTTATCTCCACGACGTTACTGTTGGTTAGTTTGTAGTTGTGAATCCTGTAGAGACTGTACTGGATGCCTGTCTTGTTGTGTGTTGCCTGAAACAAAAACAAAGAGTTAACAGAATAAAAAACAGATAAACAGTCACTGTATCTAAAACAATTCCACCACTAGGTTAGGACCATTAAATAGCTATCAGATAGTCTCTTTCACATTATTTGTCAAATTTTAATTGCATAGGAACAACAATAGCTAACTACAGTATTGATGCATGCAAAAAACTGAGATAAAATATATAGCTGAGGTATTGATTCCAGCTAACCTTGTAAAATTATGCATTTTTTACACTCTTAAAACGTTCCCCACGTATTGACCAATTTTTAACATGCAAATAATAAACGGTTGTTTAAAGATTCATCAATGAATCAGCATATTTATTGAATCACAAGTCTAGAACCATATATACAAAAGGAAACTATCCAGATCTTCCTACACGATGAAGCTATCACACAGCCTATTCAAATAAACCAGAAAATTCTTCCGCTGCAACGTCATACTTCTGTTATTGGGATACGCGGGGAACATGTTAATGTATTGTCAGGTAGGTAGGTAGCTACCATAAATGTTGTAGCTAGGTACCTCACTTTTACCACAGTTTCATCTCACCTTGTAAACTGATGTGATGTATCCAAAGATGTTGCTCTTGTGCCTCTGGTTTGGGTGTTCCTGTGGCACCAAGTCGTGGTACATCTCCACCTCCCTAGGCAAGTCAGGTAACATGTCAGGGGTGACGTTAGACATGGCCATGGTTTGCTTCTCTAGGAGATGCTTTTTCAGCTCGTCCTGTAAAGTGAAATTTATAAAAAGATAATTAGCTACTCAGCTAAATACTATTTGGCTAGTTCAACTAGCTACTTAGTTACATACTAGCTAGTTAATTTGTTTTTACCCTTTTTAGCATTTGCTACCTAATTGGGAAAAAGTAGTCTTCTGAAGAAAAATTAATTAGCTAGTTGAGCTGAGAATTTTATGCTAGCTGAAGAAATGATATTATCATAGTAGCTACATCCTCTCAATCAAACAAAAAATGAACATTTCATTGAAAATTAGCTATAGATTCTAGCACAGAGTCTGATAAACTAATTGCACTCAAAGAAAACGATATTTTTAAAGGATGATGGAAAATAGTTCCTAGGACATCAACTTTTTTAAATTAAAGGGTCACTCAACAGAGGCTTGAAATATAGCTGGTAATAGCCATAACTCACTCTCATAAGACTCAGACTTATGACAATCAAAAACTGTTTAACCTCTCTTTCTGTTACGTGAAAACAGCTTAACTGAAAACTACCAACCAAATAAGCCACTCTTAAATATTTTCAACAGCTAGCTACCAGGATAAATAAAAGAGAGACATTTCTCACAATTATTCAATTGTCATAAGTGTGAGACATAATAAGACCGGGGTATGCCTGTACTTAGAATATAGACTTTCACATTTTTTAAATAGACAAATAGGAGAAATTACAAATTATCGGACAGTTTTACATCTTCGGTCATATAAGAAAAAACATTATAATGGTTATTTTATATCTATTTTAATTGGTATCCATGATACCTGTAGGTATCATGGATACCAACTAAAATAAACATAAAAGAACAATTATAATATAGTTTTTTCTTATATGACAGATGTGAAACTGACCGATAATTCGTAATTTACCCTAGCTACTTTCTTTTTCAAATGGAAGAATATACAAAAAAATTGCCAACCTGTATGAAGAAGTGAGGGGCGTTGGTGGGTGTCCTAAGATGGTGGATGTGGGCTGGAGTAGGTGGAGCCATGTGGAATGAGGAGTTGGTGAGTATGGAGCTGACGTCTCCATTCCTACTCCCCTGGTTACTCATATTCAGAGAAGCACTCAACTCTGCACTGCCTGTGACATTAGAGTACTCAGACCCAGCACTGTAGAAGTACGTTGTACCTCCTACTATGTCCTGAAAACAGTTACCACAGTCAGTTACTAGGTACACCTTTTAGTAATGTTAACCTAAACAGTAGAAGAACCTTTGCATCGTACACAAAAAGGTAGCTACTCTTTTGTCATATTAGCTACTACAATTGGGTGGCAGAATTAAATTATGGGAAAGAATATGGTAAGTATAGAGTTAGCTATCGAACAGTTCCAGATTCCCAGACACGTAAGAAAAAAGTACATAAACCTATAGCTATAGCTAACAATTTAGCTACCTTCACAGTATCTATCTAGCTAATTATTTTGTTGAAATAGGTCCAAAAATGAAGAACTGTCCTATAACTCGTAACTTAATGACTTTTGCCCCACCTGCTGAATGCTAGCCACGTCAGAGGGAGAACCATTCTTCATGAGCCGGTCAGTGTTCTGAGTCTGCGGGGGAGAGTTGTCCCTAGTGACGAAGCTGGAGGAGAGGGAGGGGGAAGAGCGCAGGGCAGTGCTGTACTGCATGGGGGTGGCGGTGGAAGTGGATATCATCGCACTGCTCACAAAGGAGTTGTTCAGAGGAGGGAAGTTGTGAGCTGCGAGGGGGTTGGCCGTGGCATTCATGTTCTGGAAGGTGGGCAGAGCGTTTGGGGCAGAGGAAGCAAAGGAGGTTTGGAAAGATGGAGTAGATGAGGAGTGTGCCAGACCTGTTCCTGGCTGTTGCATTGCACTGGAAGAACTCAGGAACTCCTTACCTAAACCACTTACCAACTGTGAGAGAGGGAAACTTTTAGCACATCTTAGGTAAGAAGAAAAAGTTAAAAATTATCAGTCAGTTCCACATCTTCAGTCAAAAAAAAAAAAATATAGTAGTTATTTCTCATATGACCAAAAATGTGAAATGGATTTGTAACTTACGCTTTCATTCTTTAAAATAAACACTAAACAAATAATCAATTGTTGAGGATCTTACTTCAAGATCCAGATCACGTAGCTATCTATAATAGCAGAAGATAACTAACTAAATTAACTGGTTAACTAAATTAACTAAAGATTTAAATTATTTCAATCATTCATTATAGAGGACTGAATTAATCTCAAGTAGCTACCGTGAAACTCCTGAGTTACGAAGTATTGGATTCTTCATAACTGAGAGCCACTTCATAACTCAGGTGCACTAGTTAGTTTTTTATGATTGAAATCATAGAAAACTATGGTCATTGAGGGATAACTGACACAAATTCATGACGTACATCATTTTCTATAATTCAAACATAGGAAACTACTCCATAACTCAAGTTCACTTCATAACTCAGGAGTTTTACTCTAATAACTTCAGTAAAGATAACGAGACAAACAACAGATCATAGCCACCTTTCTTTCTAAGCTCAATGCTGCCAAAGTCTTATTCACAGAGTTTAGGGTCTGTCCTTGGTTGATGAGAGCGGTTTGAACTCCCGTGACTTGTGTTGGCTGTCGATTCTGAAAAAGTGACTCTGTTAAGCTTCCAAATAGCAAGAATAATTAGGGCAGAAAATAATAGCTACTTATTTGAAGTCTTTTGATGGCATATTACTTGAGGGAAATATTCATAAATTGTAGCTATTGGTTAATGATTATCAAAATACAGTGGTAGGTAGAATAGAAAAAAACTGGTTACAAAAAAATTAACTAGTAAGTAAAAAATTGACAGCAAAGAATAATCAGTAGCTAAGAGAAAAAGTTGAGAAGTATGTGTGTAGATACCAAAACATAAAAATAGTATATATATCAATAAAGCTGTTTAAAACTCATATCTATAGAATAGTTTAAAAAATATTTATCGCTAGACTAAAGAAACTCACTCCGATGTATGTGGCAAGTTTTGATTCTTGCGGCAAACCATTGATATGACTGAGTGATGAGGTGGGGATCCCGCCGGCTGAATTCAAATTAGCTGTCTGCAGTCCCATGTTCAGGTACAGGGGATCCATCACACACTCTTATTTAATTTAGATTAAAATCATCTGGAAGAAGTGAAAAGATTAGAGATATTATTAGTTATAGCATCTACCGGGGAATTCCATCGAACTCAGAGTATCAGGGTAATTAATCTCCTTCGTTTTTTAACAGTGAAGGAGTAATAATTTCGGAAATCCGATTACACCATTAAAAAGATCGCAATTTCTTCTATAAAATAAAGTAACTTTTGTTCCTCTACGTTAGATGAAAGTATAAAATAATTTAGAGTAAACAGTAGAGAGGTTTTTCACCCTATAAAACTATATTTCAGATTTTACTAAAATCCCGCAACTTTAACACTGGGTTTGACAATTATGTTTGAAATCACACAAAAATTTACATGGACACAGTAAAATATGCCATCAAAATGAAATATAAACGGTTTAAAAAAATATGCACTATTTTGGTAGTCATAGCATGACAAGGTAGTGCTTTGAATTGCCCCAAATACAAAAAAGTGCATGGGGTAATTAATTGCACACATCATGGGGTAATTAATTGCAGTTTCCTTAGAGATAATCAATGCATTTATACGAGATATATATATCTCAAAATATATATAGTTTTATCAAATTACTCGATTTCTGCAATTTCCTCTGATAAAGCAAATTAATTTGAGTAAACTGAGTAATTGATGTTTTTTTTCAATAGGTAATTGATTTTAACTGTTGATACTTCATTAAAATGATAGTAAACAGTTATGAGACTATTTTAATAACTTTAAATAACATAATGTGCAATAAAATATTAACAATTAAAATCAATTACCTATTGAAAAAACATCAATTACTCAGTTTAGGTACTCGAATTACTTTACTCTATCAGAGGAAACAGAGTAATTCTATAAAACTATATATATTTTGTACACATTTTGTTTTTATCGTTATTAATATAGTATCCTACCATTAATTATCACATCTCAACGTGTCAACAGTTAAAATACATAAATAATTAAATAATTACTCTATTTACTCGTTTCAGCAATTCAGTGTGTGCCAGAGAATTTTGGCCATTTTGGAGACAAATTGAGAAATCTTTGGAGGGAAATTGCTTCAGAAATTAAATGTCTGGAGACTGATTGCAATGCCATGTTTCAGAGGCTGGAAAAATGTAAGCCAATTTTTGAGCCAAAATTTCACAAAAAATCTAAGCCAAGCCCAGTCTGCAAAGCATGCATAATTAGTCTCCAGATAAATAATTTTTGAGGCAATTTCTCTAAATAATTTCAAATTTTTCTCCAAAATAACCATAAATATGAAAATTCTCTCCACTAATTACATGTAAACATAGGAATTAATTAGAAAATTGTAGCCGGATATTTCAAGAGACTAATTTCAAAGCCTCGATAGTCGCCGGATAAACTTCACAACTTCATACCAGTCTGTATTTAGTGCACAAAAACCCACTGACTTTTTGAAAAATCAGAAAATATCCACCATAAATTTCCAGTAATTTGGCTGATCCATCAAAATCTTCTCCATTTTCCCACCGAAAATTCATTGTAACATAGGAATAAATAGCTAAAAATCAACTGATTTTGCCAGAATATTACTTTCACAGGGGAAAAAATTCCACCGACATGTTGGTGGAATTTTTTCCACTATGAATATATTATTGTGGCAAAGTTGGTGGATTTTTAACTATTTATTCCTATGTTACCATTAATTTTCGGTAGATTAATTGGGAAAATGTTGGTGGATCAGCTAAATTACTAGAAATTTATGGTGGATCTTTTCAGCTATTTTGAAAGTCAGTGGGATTTTGTGCACCAAAATGACCAAATACAGACTGGTTGGTGGAATTTACCATGAAATACAGACTGGACATCATGCATCTTTTGCAGACTGGCGCCAAGCCAATTTGGATCATTTTTGAAGATTTCAAGCCATAATTAACATGAGAACATAGGAATTGATTCAAAATTTATAGCCAATTAGACATATCGGAGATTTGACCATTTCTAATCTAAGCCAATTAATTCCAGACTGCAGGAACTGGTTAAGTGTTCTCCAAGAAATCCTCTATTTTGGCATCTGTTCTCAGTAAAATACATGTAAATATAGGATGAAATTAAGGATTGTTCGCACAGAAAATGTTAAAAATGTCCCATATTCTGCAGACTGGGCTCCTTCCAGCACGGCTCGCCTAATATCCCATTGCTTGTAGTTTTTATCCCACAGCTCACATTTTTTATCCCACGGCTCGCATTTGTTATCCCACGGCTCGCATTTGTTATCCCACGGCTCGCATTTGTTATCCCACGGCTCGCATTTGTTATCCCACGGCTCGCATTATTTATCCCACGGCTCGCATTATTTATCCCACGGCTCGCATTTTTTATCCCACGGCTCGCATTTTTTATCCCACGGCTCGCATTTTTTATCCCACGGCTCGCATTTTTTATCCCACGGCTCGCATTTTTTATCCCACGGCTCGCATTTTTCATCCCACGGCTCGAATTTTTCATCCCACGGCTCGCATTTTTCATCCCACGGCTCTCATTTTTCATCCCACGGCTCTCATTTTTCATCCCACGGCTCTCATTTTTCATCCCACGGCTCTCATTTTTCATCCCACGGCTCTCATTTTTCATCCCACGGCTCTCATTTTTCATCCCACGGCTCTCATTTTTCATCCCACGGCTCTCATTTTTCATCCCACGGCTCTCATTTTTCATCCCACGGCTCTCATTTTTCATCCCACGGCTCTCATTTTTCATCCCACGGCTCTCATTTTTCATCCCACGGCTCTCATTTTTCATCCCACGGCTCTCATTTTTCATCCCACGGCTCTCATTTTTCATCCCACGGCTCTCATTTTTCATCCCACGGCTCTCATTTTTCATCCCATGGCTCTCATTTTTCATCCCACGGCTTGTATTTTTTATCCCACGGCTCGCGATTTTTATCCCACGGCTCAGATATGATATCCCTATGGCTCAGATATGATATCCCTACGGCTCTTCAAATAACCTGTTGGTGAAATGGCGGCTCTTAGACAACAACTAATGCAATCTGGCCCTCAGATCCAGACTGCATAAAATGCCAAATGGGTGAAGTTGTGAAGTTTATCTGGCGACTAATCGAGCCTTAAAATTTATATCTCAAGTCTTCGCCCTTCGGCGACTAGGTATTTCCTAATTAATTCCTATATTTTAATATTTAGGCCTATATGTATTAACAGATTTACTCTACTGGAGACAATTTAGAAAATGTTGGTCATTTTAGAGAGAAATTGGGTTAGTATTTTTGGAGAGATTATAGATAAATGGAGAGTTTATGAGACACACCATTTTAATTTTAGCAGTTGGCACTTGGCAGTACAAATTACCCAAGATTTATTTCTTAAATACATAGTAATTATAGTATCAATTCATTAATGCAAATAACTTCTAACAAAGCACTTTTAGGGAAGCAATGAATTCAGGTTTAAAATAAATGGTTATAGGGACAGAGAAATCTGAAATTCAAATTACTTTTGTGTTGACACAAACTGCCGACTGCAAACTTACAATCAAAACCATTTAAATCATGAACTATTCCACTTAAAACTTCTATAAATATTCCTATTTTAGTAATGAAAACACATTCCAAATATTCCTCTCAGTGTAACAAACTAGGAACGAGTGGGAATATATTTATTCAACCTCAAAAGAGAGAATTGCGCAGCCAAGGACTTCTTTACTTTGTTGTTTTTTTCGCTTGAGATTGCCAGTCAATTTGGGATTTTTCTTCTCATGTTGAAAAATGTCAGCAATGAGGACTATGAGCAATCATTTTAATTAACATTAGGTAAAATGAATATGATCATTCAAATAAAGTATTAGAAATCAAAACTTTAATTTGATTAATTCAGTTGAAGTATACATGATTTAATAATTTAGTGTTACTTTATTTAATTCAAATTCACACTATGGTAACTAAAGATCGACAGCCCCCTTTTTTGTGTGGTCCTCTCCAGGCTCCGGGGAAAAAATTAGTTTATTACTTAATATTATAGAGCTAAGGTCTACGATCATTATTCCGCAAACTGCATACAATTGTGATGAATTTAGATTTTTAAACAAACAATGCGTTTGTGGCCATTATTTAAGATATTTATTATTTCCTAAATTATATAAACGTTTCTATAATTAGTTTATCCGATTTTATATCTTTACTCTAATATTAAATAGATTTATTAAAATTAATACCTAGTTGACAATCAAAACAAATGGTGTACATTCTTCTTCTTCTGACTGAAAATTGTAAAGTCGGAAGTAATATAAGTTTTGCAGAGTTTTGATTACAAAAATCTTTAAAAGCATATGAAATTAAAAATATGCTATCAAATTTAAAGGTCCTCTCCAGGCTCCGTGAAAAAAATGAGTTTATTACATAATATTATAGAACTAAGGTCTACGATCATTATTCCGCAAACTGCATACAATTCGGTTCGGTATATACTTTATTATATGCTTTTAAAGTTTTTTAATACTCAGTGAGCAACAATTGAGCGAATCACTAATCTGATGCTCAAGAAGAAGATTGTACACTCTTTGTTTTGATTACAAATTTGAATTCTATAAACAAACCATGCGTTTTCGGCCTATATTTTATATATTAATGTTTCCTAAAGTACCTATATAAACGTTTCTATAATAAGTTTATCCAATTTTATACCTTTACACGAATATTAAATGGATTTATTAAACCTAATACCTAGTTGACAATCAAAACAAATGGTGTACATTCTTTTTCTTCTGGCTGAAAATTTCTTAAATCAGTAAGCCGGAAGTAAAATAGGTTTTGTACAGTTTAGATTATAAAAATCTTTAAAAGCATATAAAATTAAAAATACGCTACCAAATTCGATGCGGTTTGCAGCAAAATGATAAAAAACAATAGCCTCGTTGAACAAGGCAATAAAAATATTTGCTTGGATGGGACCTTTAATGGGGTTTGCAGTAAAATGATAAGAAACATTAGCCTCGTTGATTTAAGCAATAAAAATTTTTTCTTGGAAGGGACCTTTAAAATCAGCATGGTAATGTAGCTATATACACAAGTAACATTAATCAAATGTCAAACTGACGGGGTACCACTCTGACCATCTATTGAAACCCACACTAACCCAGTCACTAAATAAAGGCCAAGTGATCGGCCAAGTGATCCATTGGAAGGCAGTGGCCTTCCAATGGAGCTTGCATCGCAGCAGAGATGTGTTAAGAATGAATCAGTCTCACGAAGAGCAATTGAATTCATTTGATATTGTTTAGTGAGATTCTTTAGTCTACCAATAATTTGATTGCAGAGTATACAGGATGTACAGCAGTAGTTATATCTTATAATTTCTAATTCTAAACAATTAATAGACTTGTGTCTACTATAGATCTGTTTTGAATATAATATGCAATGAATTGAAAAGGAAGCGCAGATATGTACAAGACTCTCTCAAAAATGTATTGATTCAGTGAAATATATATATAAATATGCTTTCCAGGTAAACGTAGAACTATGAATTAAATTGTTAGAAGGATACTCGCACACGACAAAAATAACGACAAAGAAAAAGAAGGTGACATCACTTGGAATACGATTTCAAGGTTCTTGTATTGTCTATTTTGTGTCTATATCTAACTAGTCAGCTTTAATGCCTATTCAATGCAGTGTGTTTGCATGTTCTCAAAAGCTACTTTATTCAATAGTGTTTTCTTTTTTATTCATTTTGTTAATTTGTATATATTATGAGCAACAATATAAATTAGTGATCTATGATTTTCATTCATTCCTTAAAGGTCCCCTCCAAGCAATTTTTTTTATTGTTTAAATCAATGAGGCTATTGTTTCTTATCATTTTACTGCAAACCCCATTAAATTTGATAGCATATTTTTTAATTTTATATGCTTTTAAAGATTTTTATAATCCAAACTCTACAAAACCTATTTTACTTCCGATTTTCTAATTTTCAGTCTGAAGAAAAAGAATGTACACCATTTGTTTTGATTGTCAACTAGGTATTTGGTTCAATAAATCTATATATTTATTATTTGTTTAAAGGTTTAAATTTGGATGAACTTATTATAGAAACGTTTATATACTTTTAGAAACAATTAATATCTCAAAAAAAGGTCAAAAACGCATTGTTTGTTTAAAAATCTAAATTTGAAATCAAAATAAAGAGTGTACAATCTTCTTTCTCAGCGTCAGGTTGGAGATTTGCTCAATTGTTGCTCACAGAGTATTAAAATACTTTGAAAGCAAATAATAAAATATATACTGAACCGAATTGTATGCGGTTTGCGGAATAATAATCGTAGACCTTAGTTCTATAATATTATGTAATAAACTCATTTTTTTCCCGGAGCCTGGAGAGGACCTTTAAGAAATACTGTTCTAAATCATCCAGTCTGCTCACCGGACTAAAACCCGATTGGAAATCTCTAAGATTGTAAACTTGTATGGTTTATGATGTTTAGAAAATTGATCAATATTACACAATATAAATTATGCAAAAACCAAATAATAATTTCATGATTAATTGATTACTGCATAATTACATAATTAAGTCGTTACAGGAAGCTATCGTTACGTTTTATTTATAGTCTCATAATTTGATCCACATTGAAATGGATTATATTTTGCATAATGTGTTTATCTCCAACAGTTTTAAACCAATTTTCATCACCCTCACCGTTTTCAAATTAGTAATTCCTATATTTTTTGCCAAAGTTATTTCTAAAGGTAAATTGGTTATAAACTTTTATTCAGAAGATCACCTGTCCACATGAATATTATATTGCATAAAAATGGAAATTATATGATATATCAGTTTTAGTTTAAAATAAACCCTTTTCGTATGTTTAATCAGGATTATATAATATTATAACTAGACAGTTCAGTTCTTTTGTTTTTTGGCGTAGGTTAATTGAAACAAACAAAAAAAAATTCATTATTAGAGATAACATAGATGGCATTTTCCAATAAAATGATGGCGGCAATAGGAAAGTAAAAATGTCGGAAGAAACCCAGTCACAGTCGGCTGTAGGGTAAATTACGAATTATCGGTCAGTTTCACATCTTCGGTCATATAACAAAAAACGATATTATAATAATTGTTATTTAATTTTTATTTTTGTTGGTATCCATGACACCTGCAGGTATAACGGATAACAACTAAAATAAAAATTAAATAACAATTATAATATCGTTTTTTCCTATATGACCGAAGATGTGAAATAATTCGTAATTTACTCTACCCACAGTTTGAGAATAAAACTCCCTGTGTACATTTTATATGACTTTACTCGGAACATTGTACAATGTTGCAGCAATAGTATTGATAACGGAACAAAGATTAACAAATATGTACAGAATACCTATAGCAGTATATATACAGACAAAGAGTGGACGCGGAGATGGAGACACAATAACCAGTAGAGTGAGACTCCTGAGTTAGGAAGTACTTGAGTTATGAAGTATTTTCTATGTTTAAATTTAAAAGAAATGATACACGTCAAGATTAGCGTCACGGTTATCCCTCAATGATCATAGTTTTCTATGATTATATTCATAGAAAACTATCTAGTGCACCCGAGATATGAAGTGGGTCTGAGTTGTGAAGGAACCAATACTTCATGACTTAGGAGTTTCACTGTATTATAACAGTTGCAATAGATAAATAAACACACATTTTACCGTAGAAAAAATGTACTCAGATCAAACGCAAACAAGTTATAATTTATTCAACATTCGACATTTGCTGAAACTTTACGTTATTTTAGAAAAGAGTTAAACCAAAATAATGATAACTGTCGGGTTGTGACAATATGCTTTTAAAATCATAGATCTTAAGAATATCACAGACGAAATGAAATGGTATCCAATACTGGTGTAGAACCATTCAATACTCTTTAATTCTCTCCGTTTATAATATCTATGATTTTAAAAGTATATTGTCACAACCCTAATTCATAAGTTTACCCAAGTTCATGAAATAAGGAACGTACTGACAGAGAAAAGAGACTATGAGTTAATGTTGTAAAATACAACTCTAACTTCTTTATCATTAAATCTTCATTTATTGATATTAAAAACATCTACAATCAGAGTTTCTTTCTTTAAACTTCGAAATTAGTAAAATGTGAAATGTTTCTTTTCACCCACTGTACGTCAACTCATGAAGATAGCTAGAATTGAAATGCAGAGATATAATAATATAGAAGGTACGCTACGCCTCGATACGAGTTTTAGACTCTTCTGCGCATAAACAAATACGCACGCACGAACGTACTTATGTGACCCTACAATATTACATTGCATACTTTCTATACTATATAGTAGGTTTTCAGGGCATCTGTACACTGCTCAAACAACTAATGGCAGAATTCTTAAATACAAATAATTATTTAACCCGCTGTATAGTATATAGAGTATGTAATCTTATACTGCAGGGTCACATGAGTGCGTTCGTGCGTGCGTGTTTCACAACAAAACTGTAATTCATCTTGATATGAACTGGCACAATATTCTACCTTGTAGTTAATATACCTTTTGAAAAACAGACTTCACTTCTGCAGGACGTAAACAAACACTTAATTTCACAAAGATATTGAGCTGAACATTAACACTGAACACCAAGTAAAGCATTGCTAACAATTCAAAGAAATGGGAAAAAACCTATCTCCTCAAAATTCGACCAGTGCATTTACTAATATTAAATAGATTGTCATGATGTAGCAAATGTTTGACATACTGTCCTCTATAATGAAATTCTGTATAATGAATATAGAGTCATGAGTAAGAGAAATCTCCCGTATTGTGAACACATTTTCTTTAGTCAGCCATGAATGGCCATCAGTTTTAGAAAATTAACGACCGTTCATGGCAGACTAAAGAAAATTTGTTCGCCATACAGGGTAGTTCTCTTACTCAGAGCTCTACATTCACTATAGAGGAGTCTATTATATAGGATTTCTACTGCATTGTATAAATTAGATTCTAAATATCTATGAAGGTGCAGAACTCAAATGCTAAAATATTCTCCATGGTAGATAAGCATGTGTTATGAATTCATATAGAGGCTCATTAAGGTTTAATACTGATGACGTTAATAGTAGTATACTAGCATTGGGACACCTGTTTGAATAGTCTGAACTGGTCTAAGCATTGTGAACATGCAATGAGGGGTCAGTGCGACTAGAAATATTCGAAAAATTCATCAATTTTGTAAGAAACAAAATGCTTTAAGTAACTTCAAGCTATTAGGTTAAAACACCTAATTCTATTGACTAGAATTTTAATTCCTACATTGCTCTACTGTGAAAGTAGGTACCAACTGAAGAAAGAGATATTAAATATCAAG
The DNA here is from genome assembly GCA_947561585.1 of Caprella mutica. Taxonomy (NCBI): domain Eukaryota; kingdom Metazoa; phylum Arthropoda; class Malacostraca; order Amphipoda; family Caprellidae; genus Caprella; species Caprella mutica. Next base: position 74,520 of record CANNZV010002015.1, on the reverse strand, counting down.
GCTTATACTTTGCAAAAAAGTTTATCATAAAATTTCAAAGCTACTCTCTTCCTTTCTATAAGTTAAAATATGGTATAATTCTTATGAATCAATGAACAAAACGGTACAATACAGCTCCTCTATAATGAAGTCCTGTATAGTGAACCATCTTGATTAGTAGAGTCCAGAGTAATGAAGTACCCTGTATAAAGTAGGTACTATTTCGTGTAGTCTGCCATCAGATTTCAATGCATTTCTTGACTCGTATATTATGAAGTAAGCTCTATTAGTATATAATGACCTAGTTGTAGTTCATTATAGAGGAGTTCCACTGTACAATTGATAGCTGTTTTCATTTTGTGATACACTTTAAACTCAATATTTACCCGCTACCGCTACAGCTTCAAAAACGTCTTCTCCAATTTTGACTAAAATTAGCCAAACGAGAAAAAGAAAATAAGATGTTGAAAAATATAAGTAATAATATTGACTTTCATTTTGTCAAATTACAGGGAATTTATTACAGTTTATTTAAAAGTGATTTTAATACAGGTAGAGCTTTTACAGCGGCCACCCTGTGTACTAAATAGGAATCTTTATAGAAAACAATGGCCGCTATAAGTTTTCTTCGTAGGTTTTTTTAAGCAAGAAAATACGGCAATTGTTATCTATGATTGGTTACTTTTTTAGTGCTTAAAGTAGCCGTTGTAACAGATTTACCTGAAGATTTATAGAAAATGTCCCATAAGATGGTTTAGTTCAAGTAAATTCCATAAAATACAGAAATCCTTTTCGTGCTACTATCTATAATTCAATTTGAGTTCGTATTTTAGGCTAAATAAAAGAGGTCCGTTCACACGTAGGTTTTTTAAGTCTTTCCACCAGAATTTGCGCTAAGCTCCTCCTACTTTTTCCAGAAGAATATAAGAAAAAGGGATATAATTAATATTTATTTCAGTTGGTATCATGGATACCAACTGAAATAAATAACAATTATATCGTTTTTTCTTATATTCTTGTGTAAAAAGTAGGAGGAACTTAGCAAAAAGTCTGGTGGAAAGACTTAAAAATCCCTGCGTGTGTACGGCCCTTAAGTGGTTAGGACTAAACTTTACCTCTCATGTACATTTATCTACAACAAGCACACACCGAGTAAAACGTTGCTATTAGTTTAGAAAAGAACTATAAAAATCAACGAGATATAAAACACTACCTACCTAGCTAGCTATACAGAGTAAGGCAAATAAATATATTGAAGATAACAAACACTATGGGCTAATATAAATGTGTCATAGAATAAAGCTTTCACTAGATTCATAATAAAGCAATGATAATAAATGGTCATTTCTATATACTCACATAATAGTCAAACTAGATGATCTAATAGTTTAAATCTACAGAATTAAAATGCTCGACTTTGGGTATTCCCGTCAGAAATGAGTAAACACGAGAATTACTCTTCATTCCAAGAATAAACCGTCATGAACACAGTCACTGCGAAAAAAGGTATAAAATCTCATTACTTAATATGTATCATAATGTAAACGCTCCATTGACCCCCATTCTCCATGCAGATATCGGTTCTGGGAAATTAGGTCTCGAAAAACTCGGTTATGGAATATTTGGTCTAGTTTTTTAGTGGTTTCATCAAAGAACAAAAAAGTTGAAAGTATGAATACTAAAATGTGTAGTTTATTTATTAAAAGTGGATAACATTGTAAAATGCTGTAAATTGATAGGTAACGTTAGTAATTTTGACATGTTTTCACATTTATTTAACTTGACATTCGAGCGGTAAATTCGGTCTCGGAATATTCGGTCGGAGGAAAAAATAAAATTTACTAGTTAGACCCGCCTGCCAGGTCATTAAACAATCAAGAAGTGTGCAGTACAGCAAACTAGTGGATACAACAAACTACATTTATAATTCCGAGGTCGAAATTTCCGAAACTGAATTTTCCAGACCGAAATTTCCGAGACCAAAGTTTCCGGGCACCGCAGCTATCACCTCCCATTGGCTCAGCAGTGGTGATGTCATGTTAGCTTATACAACTTTCTTTCTATTTTTACATGTTTCATCCTTCCGTCTTTTATGAAATGCAGTAATTTTTTTTATTCAAGTGACTGTGATCTCTAACCCTTGCACCCGTACGAGACACTTTTATACCAGTTGCTTTATGAAATAGAGTATGAAAGTGTCAAATCATTCTCATTAGTATCATTTTCAGTCAATAAAAGCTATAGCTAAAAGAGAATAAGCACTATAGCACTAGGACTACATCTCACAAACCAAAATGTATACTTTACTGCTGTTCTAAATACTGATAACATTGTACTTATCATGGTATTCAATAGAACCAAAATCTGTGTTTTTAATTCATTCAGTCAATAACAGAAAATTTAGGTAAAACGATAAGTTCGACATCACCAAACCACGAGAACCATAAATTATTCAATTAGTTACATGTAACCTATCATCATAGTCTCTTATAGCATCTTGAAACATATAAAATGTACTTTCAAATGTACTTTCAAATTAAATTTAGTATAATTTCCATCCTTCAAATTATTGGTTTTAATGTTTAGGAAATTGATATAATATCAAACACGAAATAACAAAAAAAATTTCTTTGATAGTCAATTGAATTCATAAACATTTTAACATCGAATCTTGGGACAGTTCGGGAAAATGAGCATTAATATATTTAGTATTGCACTCCTGAGTGGAACTTGTGATGCATAGTGAATTAGGCTCAATGTCCATCTTTTGTCATTGTAATCAAAAGATTGTAAACATTGTAATTCAGTAAGTGTGTTACTTTAGGTTAAAGATTAAAGTTGATGGCTCGTTCGAAAGGGACAGCAGCCAGGCCACCAGGTGTCCTAAATCCCATCTAGGTGACTCCAGCATGGCCAGTAACCACTCGTTCACACTTATATCCCACAGTGTTGGACACTAACGTTCTACCTCACTGACGTGAGGCGAATGCTAAAGCCACTGTACTACCTAGAGGCTTGTGTTACTCCAATGTTGTCAGACCTATGAGTTTGTTTATATCTATAATTATTTGGCAAGAGATGGAGATCGATGTTTCTTCCGATGAAATTCTTCTTACAAGCCTTCGATGATCTTCAAAGATTCTCGAATGTTTTCATCCTGAAAGATAAAAATGTATTTCAGTTATTAGTGCATTTTAGATGTTTTCCTAGTGAATGGATTGTTCAACGCTATATACGTATATCGGGTCAGTATTCAAATTAAATTAATCGTAAATTCAACTTAATAACTTTCGGAAAATAAATGTGTAGTTGTGATGATTTTAGACAGTTTTCTAATTTCACTTTTATAAAAAAAACTTTACTAATTGTAATGTTTGTAGATATTTTTAAATTGGTCTGGGTACACGATGACAAATTTACAAGATTTGAAAATAGTACATCATCACAGTGACTCTTTTTTCTGATAGTCATCGTAATTAATCTTTTTCCGATGGTATCTGGTATAACCCGCTTTTCATATATAAAAAATAATTAGATATAATTCTAAAAATGGAACCAGTCGAGTTATTTAGTATAGAAAACTCACTTTAAAATCTAAATTCTATTTCGAATTTCTAAAATTCTGAAGATATTGTAAGTATTTTTGTGACGTCAGTCTCAAAAGGGATGTCTCCAACATCAGAGAGGAAGGAATCCCTGACCAAATTAACGTCAAAGAACCTAAGGATTTTCATAACGGCCCATACGATAACTGCTGAGAGAACCAAGGCCATCATACAGCAAACTATTCTGGGGAAGAGCATCTCTTCGAACATTGGTGGGGGTGTTGATGGTGAGTGGTGACCATATGTCCTCTCAGGACTGATGGTGGTCACCCAGTGCTCTCTCTTGAAACGATCTTCTTCCGAGGTAGTGCTGTAAGATAACTCATCATCTCTCGCAAGACATCGGTCATTGATTTTAACTTTGGGTTGTGTTCGTACAGTAGGTTTTTCAGGTACCTCCGTTTGTTCGTAATAATCATTTTCATCTGAAATATCAGAGTAATTTCTAGGATAGAATCCAGTAGTTTGTCGCATGCAGTTTTTCTTTCCTTGGTAATTGTCATGGAGACATTCACGCTGCATGTTAACCTCATCGCAATCACAATCACAAACCAATTCATTCTGCATTTTCATTTGCTTTCTTTTCTTATTCTTACACGTTGGATTTTTGTGGTGCATTTGCGTGGATGGCTGGTAGAGTCTCATTTTGGCTCTTTCGAGCTGCTGAACTCGTGATGTGTTCTTGGAAGTGTGCCAGCCTAATGATCCACTAGCAGTAACATTCTCTGGCGTCAGAGGTCTTGCATAAGAACTGTTGCTAGGGATTCTCTTTGTGTAATACCGCATTGATCGGTTGTAGTAGCCAAAATTTAGCGATGGATCTGTGGTGTTCATCGATAATGTCCATTCACTTTCACCACGTTGGGCGCCAGTACGTTTGGTTTCACAATAGAAGATGAAAACATGTTATGATGCACACTCTACAAAAGTGCAAAACAGAATAGCTGAAGGTGAAGCTATGCGAAGAATCAGATTAGAAGCCTGTCAAGTGAAAATGACATATATTTTCTCAGTAAAATAATAACCTTGCGACTATTTCTAGCGTCATTAGGAATTTTGTTTCCAAATAATAGAAAACTTTCCGGTAAAAAATTTCCACTCGCTTGGTCATCGAAATTGTCTTTCTGGAGAAATAACTCGAGTGAATAAAATTTTGTGGTTTTAATTTCAGAACTGGAGAGTCTTTTTACGGCAAACGATTCGTCTTTCTTTCTCTTACAAATTATTTTTTGGGTTAATGACCTCTTTTCAGATTGAAATAAAAGGGTGAAATATGAGAGTGAACGTCCGATTTGATATATTAATTGTTTTAACCACAAATGAACAACTCTTATTCTGCAGGCATTTTAAATGTTTATTTTCAGTGCAAGAGATTGTAATTCATTGATGGCTTTGAGCCTCCCATTGAACATTGAAGGTGATGTGTTCATACAGCATGAGGTACATACAGCCTGTCTCAACACTCGAGTATCATAGAAATGGCAGTATAAGAAGAGAATGCAGGTAATATAATAGAGATAAATTAAGATGAATGAGTGTATGAGTAGGAAAGAGTGAAGCTTGCCAAACCCACAAACAAAAGAACGGTAATGACTAAAGCGAATAGAAGACAAAAAATGCAAGGAAATATCTCCCTGACATACTCAGGTTCATTGGCTTTAGAGCAGTCTTTATGTTTCTTCTCTTCACCACTATTCAATTCATCGTAAATTCTTTCGAAATTGTCTTCTGGAGCATGGTTAGCATCTGGAATGTCACATGTCGGTCTACAGTGTGACACTGGATGATGACACCTGTTTGATTCAGCCCCATTAGATCTTGAAGGGCAAGACATTGGACAGTGGCAGGAATGACAAGATCTTGCCTGGGGTGCCTGTCTGCATATTAAACAACTGACATTACTATTCGAACTGGTTCTGTCGCAGTGAACTTCAGCCACTGTGGAACCTAAGATATGTTCAGCGTTCGGCTGTCTCGTTTTTCTGTGAGACCTTTTTTTGTGATGAACTTTTTGGTACTTTGAACTGTTATATGATTCTGTGGAATTATTTGTCGATGCACTTTGTGAAGATGATGAGAATGAAGAGTCGATGACGCTGATCTGTAGATTGTTGACGTAACTTCTGTCGGAGACTGGGGACGATGTCCTGGTTATAGGCTCACCATTTTGTAAGTTGGAAGAATGTTTTCTAGAAACGGTAAAACTAGAAGTTGGGGACACTTTGTGTCTAGATTTTAGGATATTGGGGCCGGGAGGGAGTGGTGGTCCAGATGGTGATGGTGGGACAGGGGGTCCTGGTGGTCCTGCCGGAATAGTCAGGAACAATTGCTCTCGCTGGTCCAAGCAGGACTCTGTAGGGGACACTTCATCATAATGGATGTAACTCACTGAGTTGGTTGGACTTAAACGCATTCTTGTTATCTTTTTTTCATTTATTTCTCATCAAGATAATCTTCACTGAGTACAAAATTTTCTCCTTTTTTTTGTTCATCAATAACATTCACACAGAAGGCTTTAGCTTGTTACGAAGCATCACTGTAGAGTAACGAAACATACTGAAGACTTACTAAGAACAACACCTTGTCAACAGTACAGATCGATATGATCTTTGCATCTTGTACCTACCATTGCTTGTACTACGTATTATTATTATTAGTCCAGGAACAGTGTCCCATTACAAAGAAAAAACGTTTAAATCTCATTAAAGAAGACAGTGTACATATATTGAAATAACCAGTTGAATAATAATAATTATATATTTTTTATATGATCAACAATGTTGACCCATCCAATAAAATGTAACTTACCTTATACCTATATTTAAATATCTTCTAACAAGGCCCTTCCTTCTTCTCTTCCTTTGTTACATATTAGACATGTCAAGGATGAACTAACAATACAAATGACATCTATTGTTATGCGCTACCTTAACTACATCTGATAGATGAATATCTTATGGTAAATGGATATATCAGAATCCAATGATTTTATTTTTATGATTATTAAATTTGTGGCTACTTTTTGACGACAATTTCACGGATCACAGTTTTCTAATTTTTTTTCTTTTTCAAATATAAAAAAATATTTGTCATCGTGTAACCAGACCAACTATAAGTACCCACTATCTTTAAAATCAGTAAATATTATATCTGCTAATATGAAATTTGCAAACTATACTTGAATTCTGAATATGTTCATTGTAGATATATTTTATGAACTGAATTCATTAATGAAGTATTGGTAAAAAAGCTTCTCAAGGTCTTTTTCCAACAAGTAACAGTTAGCATTGGCCACTATTGATTTAGTTAGTTAAAGGCCTTACCTCGAGGCAGCACTGCACGAATTCATCCACTGTGATCACGCCATCGCCATTGAGGTCCAACTTCTTGAAGAGTCTCTCCACATGGTCCCTGGTTTGTTTGTCTTCGTACTGCAGAAGAAAGAGTCGTTTAGTTCTTCGTCAGGTGAAGGGCTGACGTGAGTAGGAAGATAGGCTCCGGCTTTTCGGTTAGAAAAATACCTAAAACCTTTTCACAGGCTTCCGGCGTTTAGGGTACCATTACTTACGCTGTTCTTTAGTTAAGGTTGGCAGATGGAATTAGTTAGAGGGTAGAACTTAGTTAGTTAGATTTAGAGAAATACATTTCGGTTGTTTTCGAGTTTTATAATCGAGAGTTTGAATAAAATAGGGTCATGCAGTTTTGGAAATAGAAACGTGTGCCGAATTGATTAGTCAAGACATTTGTGTGTAACTGCTACAGTGCTCTAACTTTTTGTTAATGTATTAGAAGAAGAAAATATGGCGTTTTTTGAAGACCAAAAGCTCAAATGGAAACACCAGTCGCTTACAAAGAATAGGCAAAGAATCTGTAAGAAAGTCAAACGATATAATAAATTACGAGGTGTTGCCAGACATGCTTTTCAGGGATTACACGACAAAAAAAAACCCGTGCAAAAAGAAAAACGATTCGATTAGTTATATTTTGTGTCACCCTCCCACCCCAGACCCCCAAAACCTAACTTTAATTCTTTATTTTATATATTAACACATTTTTTTTTTTTTTTTGCACGGGCAAATTTTTTATCCGGTTACCCTTTCGAATAATCAGCTTATTTAAGGTCAGATTGAGCGACTATGGCAACACCTTTCCATCACAACACTCGAACAAAAGTGCCAAGTTAGTGAGAGAATATCTAGAGTCAGAGGTTAGGTCAGACGATTGCTTCTCTTGTTAAATTGGCACTATTGATCGATGATTCCAGGACAAATACCCCCGTGTCGAAAACCATAGGTCGGAAGTTCAGTCAAGTATTTATTCCTGGGATATCCCAGGAATAAATATTTTTTGCCTGGGTATACTTTATTCGACTATTCTTTGGGATGCATTTTACGATTTTTTTGCACGGGAGTTTTTGTCCTGCGATCGAATATCAACAAATCAGAGAATTCAAAATGGGGTTATCGAAAATGACTAATTGTACCATGTCAGAAGAATACGAAGCGTTAAAATCATTAGAGCTGTAAAGAGAGATATGTAGATGATAGAACAGTACCTTCACTGACTCCCCTCCGACACCTGAGACGTCATCCTGTTAACGGAAAAATATAATTACACTCCAAGGGATAACTACGAAATCCATCTGTTACTAAATCCAACTCTAGGGATGAATAAAAAGGGACTAAATCTCGGATTTTAGGGAATCACCTCGAGGGGCGGGGGCCTGTCATCTGCAAATCAGAATTATTGTTAGGTTTGATTGGTTTGGCGGTGGGACATATGGTATTCCTAGTTTGCTGAAGCGATTGCAGCTACAAACATAAAGAATGTGAACTAAGCACATAAACTAATTTACAGAAACATAATAAACTGAATAAGTGAACAGCCTTAACTGAAATGAATTCGTCACCTCATGTTCGATATTATTTACACATGTAATAATTTTATTGACTTTAAATAGATATTGTGTTTCATTCTTAGTTGGAATATCATTTCTATCTTCCAGAGGTGAATTACTTGGCTACAACTCTGTGTTATTTTTTAAAGTTTCAAGCGTTAGCAAATCATCATCGCTATGGCAATAATTTCGTTGCAGTCATTAATGTTCTAGCAGTTAAGATGTGATCCTTTCCAACATTTTTCTTCTTTAGTGTAAATCCGTTCTAAAGTTTAACAATTCCAAATGCACTTTGAATAAGTTAAAACATTTTAGATTCCATCAGAAGTTCGCAAGAACATTCGTTAGCGACTCTAACTTTGAAAACGGCCAACTGTAGAGATCTGATTAGCTGTACCAACTCGACAGCTATGACTTACATAAGAGAGAACTTCCCTGTAGTGGACTCTTGTGTAGAAAATGTAGAGGGCTACACTACCCCCTATAGTGAACAAATTTTCTATGGACTGAAATGAAATGGCAATTAGTTTTCTAAAACTGATGTCCATTCATGGTAGACTAAAGAAAATTATCCACTGTACAGGGTAGTTCTGAACTCAGGACTCTCTTTCACTATAGAGGAGTTCACTATAGAGGAGTTCACTATATAGGAGTTCACTACAGAGGAGTTCACTATAGAGGAGTTCACTACAGAGGAGTTCACTATAGAGAAGTTCACTACAGAGGAGTTCACTATAGAAGAGCTCACTACAGAGGAGTTCACTATAGAGGAGTTCACTTCATAGGAGTTCACTTCATGGGAGTTCACTAAAGAGGAGTTCACTACAGAGGAGTTCACTATAGAGTAGTTCACTATAGAGGAGTTCTACTGTTTTCATTTTTAGATGATTTAAAAGCAAACTAAGATTACAAAGTATCAATCAATATTTTCAAACTTAGAAATAGGTAGCATTTAGAGACTACAGTTCGAGTGAAGGTAGAGGCAGGGTGCAAAAACTTAGAAATAAAATAATAATTAATTGGAAGAAGCATTAATAAATATAAGTTATGAAGATAGCCAAACAGAAGAAAAGTCTTCTTTTTTCTCACTTAGGGTAAGTTTCGAGTTATCGGACAGTTCCACATTTTCGATCGTGTAAGAATATATAATTAACCTCTCTAACTTTTTACTTATTTGGTATCCTTGATACCTTTAGTTATCATGGTTACGTTCAGGTATCTTAGATATCAATTATGGTGTATGGATGCCATGATACCTGCAGGTGACATGAATACTAATTAAAATATCAAATTAAAGTGTCAAATTGTATATCCATTTTTCTTTCACAATCTAAAATGTCGAAACGTTCAATATCTCTTAACTTACCCTACATTAATCGCTACAAAATGCATCCCCATGCCAAAATAGTCCACTGTTCCCCCTAAGAATGAGCACAAAATAGGCACATCATTCAGGCACCAATTGCTAGTGAGAGAAGACGGTAGTTTGTTCGAAATAGAGAAGGTTTAGACTTTAGAAACTCGATGTTCAACCGAAGCCAAGATACTGTAAGTAATAAAAGCATTAGTGGTTGAGAAAAGAAACCAGGACAACCTTTAGATATGGAGGAAGGAACTTTTGGTACAGAGACAGTTTTCATTTTAAATGATTAATAATTGTGAGAGTTTTACTCCTCCTCCTCTTTGAATATTCAAATCTGTTTGTGTACTAAACGTCCCTCTTTTGCCTTGATTGTTAGAAAAAGTTAAACCGTGATTAGAGAAGTCCAATCCAGATGAGAATTACAATACCTTGTCTGCATCGTCTTCCATCCCGTCCATCTCATTCTATTTGGAATAAAATAACCACAATTACAGAGAATAGTAGTTCCAACAGTTTAAATCATCTCCTGCAAATGTCTGGAATATTAAACTGTGGAAGAACGTACACATTCCGACTGTGGCTTTCTTGAAAAAGGAAATAAACCAATTTGACGGTAGGTATAATTCCTGTGGCTAAAGTGAAATAATTTGCATTTCAGTTAAAGAAATTATTTCAGGAAAGAGTAGTTTCATTAGGACAAAGTATGAACAGTTATTAGAGGAATGGCTTTTAAATTTAAAGGATGTATATGAGATTATTGCAGTGCAGGGCACTTATATATATATTTATTTATGCATATATATTTACATTATCTTTTCTGCCACTGTTTCAAAAAGGTTGAATCGGAGTAAATAGAAGAAGCAAAAAAAAAGTACATGCAATGCCTTTCGTGCAAAATGATAAACCTTATTATCACAGTGCGGATATTCTTGAATGTATTATTTCAAGGCAAAACATTGTTTTAGCTACTACAAACTGTTGAATAGAGTTAGAATATCACTAAATGGAGAGAGAGTGTAGAGCAAAGAAACAAATAGTATACACTTTGAGGATTAAAAGGGTGCGGCATACTTAGACCGTTCGGGGTAAATGGGGTGTCTTCAGAAGCAGTGTGGATGAAACAGTTATTTGACGTCACAGGTAGATAGACTCTTAGTTTAGAGTTTCGAATTACAGTTAGACAGAGAGATGTCACAAGTATACTGTCAGGTAAGCGATAGGGTGGACGCACGCGTACAAGAATGTGGTCGATGTGAGTGCTAGAGTAGTGGTGGTGTTGGTGGGACAGAGTGGAATTACCAGTCACCCCACACCAATTTCAGCGTCCCAACATCTGGACAAGAATTTAGTTCTATCATTTCTTTTCCGGAAAAAGAATTTTTTCCAAAAAAATGATTAAGTTTATTTCATTTCATTCTTTAGTCTAATAATTACTCCGTGTGAATGAATTTCATATAGTGTTTAGTATTCGAGAATTCGAATAAGACTAAATTCTGTTCCAGAAGCCGAGGTATTTGAGTGTGAGGCCACAAGGAATGTTACCCTCGTAGGTGTTTGAAATAGTTGTCCTTACATACCGAGCTGTGGGATTGGTGGATTGGCGAACGGGGGAAAGGCAGATGAGTGGAAGCCGATCGCCTGGCGGAACCTGATGTCGACGCAACCATTTCTGGCCCGGAAGACGGGCTAAGGGACAAGGTTGTCATCATAGAAGAAGATGGATCCCGTTCCATTCCGGTACCGTGGGAGGTTTGCAGCATTTTAGGGTCCAGTTGTTGAAGTTTGGATCCCCCTGAAGACTCTTGGTCATTTTGATTCTCTTTCGAACGTTTCAGAGGCCAGAATTTGGTGATTGCTTTGGGCGAAATCTCGTATTTCTTGGGCAACAGTATTGGGGAGGGCTTGGGAATGACTGACAGTTCTGGTGGCTGTTTAGAACGTAAGCAAGGGGACAAAACGTGATAATCTGTTAGAACAAATCTAACGACATGTTAACTCGTGTTACCTATTTGGTAATAACTACAATATCACTTCGGTAGAGGACATTTTTGTTGAAATACTATATCTAATCTATAGTTGCAAACCTACTTTACTTAACCTCTAGATAATTCCTTCGAATTAATCCGTTCTAATAAGGATTAATGATCAGAGAAAGTCAAGGACGTCAATAAATAGTTCGCTTTGACCTAAAAGGAGACTACAGGTCACTCGGCAATGATTTATAGACCGAGAAACTTAAAGATTACCCTTACATGGAGTTGAAGTGAAGTGAAGACATAGAAATGAGTGGTTATTGCAGCCATTGAGGCAGGGAAGGGTTTAGATAGCTCTGGCATGACCCAACTCGTTCATTTCGAGTAAAGGTGATGTTATTAAAAGTAGTGTGTTGAATCTAGAACACTGGAGGTAAGTAAGAGAGGGTAGAAAGTAGGATAAATATTTAGTAGGAGATTGATTTAAAATGGGAAAGGAATTTAAATTTGTATTGATTATTTCTAAAGTTTCTAGAAAGGTAGTTCGAATTTTGTTGCGATTCAAAGAAATAACATTGAATTTGACTAAATAGAAAGAACCCTGAAAAGGAGAGACTGGTTAGAACACAAAAAGAAACAACACTTGAAATAGAGAGTGAGGTCTCTGAAATAGAAAAATAATTAAGAGACTACATTAGAGAGATTATCAGGTGACCTTGACCTTTAACGGTTTAACGTCAGAAAAAAGATAATCATCGGCTGTTATGAAGATTAGGAACAGCTACTACCATTTCCAGGCACATGAATATATTATATAATGATCTATACTATTTATTTCTACGACTATTCATCTAGGAAGCTAATAAATGTAACTATTTGTCTATTCTGCCTATAGGGAATCATTTAATGTAGGTACTGTTCTAACTATTTAAATAACATGCACATAGAGGCAATAGTAATAAATATCTGCAATAAATAGAGTTAGAAACGTGTCACAATTACACACAGGCACACATACACACTCCTCATGACTTGACTGAAACACTCTGGGGAAAATTATCAGCCCCCTCTGACAACTATGAATACTAACTGATAAGAACATCTTGTTGTTTACTGATAAAGAACATCTTGGTGTTTACTGATAAGAACATCTTGGTGTTTACTGATAAGAACATCTTGGTGTTTACTGATAAGAACATCTTGGTGTTTACTGATAAGAACATCTTGGTGTTAACTGATAAGAACATCTTGGTGTCTACTGATAAGAACATCTTGGTGTTTACTGATAAAGAACATCTTGGTGTTAACTGATAAGAACATTTTGGTGTAAACTGATAAGAACATCTTGGTGTTTACTGATAAGAACATCTTGGTGTCTACTGATAAGAACATCTTGTTGTTAACTGATAAGAACATCTTGGTGTTTACTGATAAGAACATCTAGGTGTTTACTGATAAGAACATCTTGGTGTTTACTGATAAGAACATCTTGGTGTTAACTGATAAGAACATTTTGGTGTCTACTGATAAGAACATTTTGGTGTTAACTGATAAGAACATTTTGGTGTCTACTGATAAGAACATCTTGGTGTTTACTGATAAGAACATCTTGGTGTTTACTGATAAAGAACATCTTGGTGTTTACTGATAAAGAACATCTTTGTATGATTTATTTTGAGCCAATTTTACAGATGGTTTAACCACATGGTTTACAGATGGTTTAACCACATGGTTTACAGATGGTTTAACCACATGGTTTACAGATGGTTTAACCACATGGTTTACAGATGGTTTAACCACATGGTTTACATATGGTTTAACCACATGGTTTACAGATGGTTTAACCACATGGTTCACATATGGTTTAACCACATGGTTCACATATGGTTTAACCACATGGTTTACAGATGGTTTAACCACATGGTTTACATCCGAAAGATCCATTCATCTACTAATTTTTTCTCGATCTCCTTACGACGTTAACATTTATTCGGTTCTTCTTTAGGAACGATGTAGTTCTCAGACAGCCTCAGTACTCGGAAAATGAGAGAGGGAAATTATCATGATAGGTCAGTCAGTAATTTCTAAATGTCGGAATGATTGAAAACCTTGCCCGACACACACTTTCCGACTACTAAGGGTGTCCAAGTACAGCGACGTTTCTCTCGTATAACAAAGAAATTTCCTGAGTTATATGTAGGGTTGTGACAATGTGCGTTTAAAATCATAGATCCTGAGAATATTATAGACGGAGAGAATTAAAGAGTATTGAATGGTTCTACACCAGCGGTATATAGTATTCGATACCATTTCCTTTCGTCAATTATATCCTTAAGATCTATGATTTTAAACGCCTATTATCGCAACCCTAGTGATATGAATGTTATATTTTACTTTCCATTACATTATATCAATTGGTCTTCAATAAATAAAAATATAACCGTTTTCTAGTAATAAATTAAATGATTTCTATAAGGAGTTACAGAGGACTTCAGACACAGAAACTGTGAATATTTCAGTTACTAGAAGTTACTATATTTCAGTTACTATAACAGGTTGACTAACTCCTTGCTATACTCCCACTATACTAGTAACTATAGGATGTTCTATCAGCTAGACTCTACAGAATGTAGGTTCAAGCATTAACTTCAACACTGATTCTGCATCACAACAACAACAAAACAACAGACAGACACAACATTCATGGATTTGAAGCTCTGATGATTTGGCAGGTAGTGCTCTAGAATTTGATATCTTTAGTTCGGTCGAATAAATCTACCTCCAAGAATTAAGTCCGAAACTATAATTTGATCTCTTTAAGGTTCGTACACACGTAGGGTTTTTTAAGTCTCTCCACCAGACTTTTTTCTAAGCTCCTCCTACTTTTTCCACGAGAATATAAGAAAAATCTATATAATTATTATTCTAGAAATAACAATTATATCGTTTTTTTCTTATATTCTCGTGGAAAAAGTAGGAGGAGCTCAGCAAAAAGTTTGGTGGAAAGACTTAAAAAACTCTACGTGTGTACGGTCCTGTGTTTTGGTCGAATTTCTACCTCCAAAAAGTCTGAGACGTTCCTCCACATTCAAACGCAGCCTCCTTCCCTCACCTCCCTAAAATCCCTCCAACTCACATGGCGGTGGTTGGTGGTTCTACCCATCAACTCGTGAACGGAGGAGACGATGTCAGTCAACTCCCCTTTGGTGATGCAGCCGTCTGCATTCGTGTCGTACATCTTGAAGGCGAACTTCAGCTTCTCGTGATTAGAGCCCTTGAGGAGCTGTGAGAGGCTGATCAGCAGGTCCTGGGAGAGGAGAGATAGTTATTGAAGTTATCTCATCGCTGTCTTTAAAAAAATGCTCATTGCAAAAAGCTTAGCTACAATTGATTTAAACGGAGCCTTTCACACTTGCGTTAGAAAAAATGCTGGTGAAAAAAAGCGCAAGTGTGAAGGGCTCCGTTAAAATCAACTGTAGCTAAAAATTTTGCCATGAGCATTTTTTTAAACGCTGCGTTGAGGAACGCAAATGTGAAGAGAGCCTAAGAGTACCACATTATAGTGCAACACATGACAACGCACGCCTCAACTGTCAACACTGTGGTAATACGTATTGTGTTTATTGGAGAAGCCAGACCGCTTTATCATGGTACTAATTTTCTTTACTATTTACAAACTATGTTCAAAGAGATAATTTAAAAATATTACTCCATAAGCATCTATTTTTCAATGAAGCAGTAATACAAAACTATTAATTTACAAAAGATATCTTGAAAAAACTTAGGACCACTGTAGATTTCCAGACTTAGAATATATATATATTGGTCAGATTCAATTGGTATTTGAATTTCAGTAGGTAAAAGGTGTAAATTCATTCGTTCCCGCATGTTCTACTCGCTATCTGTCATGTCCCCCTCTTCCTGCGCTAATCTTAACTATTCAAAACACTTTAGAAAACAACAGCAAACTCTGTCAAAGAAATTAAACTGGCAGCAGAGTTTGAAAAGTTAGTTTGAAGATTATTGCACCGAGTGGCTTTGGAAGAAATGGAGGGGAGGGCGGGGGAGAAGATGGAGGGAGAGGTGGGTTATGGAGGAGATGGAGGGGGGGAGGAGGTGGAGAGGATGGGAATAGTGGAGGTGATGGAGAGGATGAAGAGTGATGAGGAAGATGGAGGTGATGGAGTTGGTAGAGATGAGAATAGTGATGGATATGATGTTTATAATCTGGTCAATACAAACTAAAATGATTAGCATTGACATTGTAAAAATTGTGCTATGTACAGTGAGAGGAAAGTATATCTGTGATGAATAAGGTTGTGACAATATGCACTTAAAATCATAGATCTTAAGAATATCACAGACGAAACGAAATGAAATGGTATCGAATGCTATATACCGCTGATTTAGAACGATCCGATAGTCTTTAATTCAATCCGTCTATAATACTTTCAGGATCTATGATTTTGAACGCATATTGTCACAACCCTAGATATTATAAAATTAGTCTATGTACACGACAACAAATTTATAAGAATTGTAAATAATATAAATCTAGAAAACTGTGATTTGAGAAATTGACTTCATGCGAATACTCTTCTCTCTGATAGTACCTATAGCACGTGGTATAGATATACATAGAACATATGCATAAATAAAACAATACAATTTGTTTTTATCCCTTCCCCCACTTAATTTGCAAGATAACAAAATATTTTTATTATAATATTCTATAGAGTGCGTGTTTATCTGTATATATATGTAATATGTATATATACACTTATACGAATACCTACAAGAGATAATAGGCTACCGATCAGCATGATTGAATATTGACTTTACTGTGAGATGAGAAAGCTGTGAACATTGTACGCTGCAGTTCATTTTATTTCAATAGTAAATAAGAATTTAAAGAGATGACTGTATTGAAAATATGTAATAAATAATGAAAAAAACTATACACAAATTATTACCATTATTAATTTATTGATTATTATTGTTCATTTTTAAATACTTAATTCTCTATAATATAATTCTAAATTAGATTCTACTAACCAGATGCTACAGTAACATATAACAGAGAAAATACTTTATTATTCTTTGAGTAGGATAAAAGAACTTATCCCAAGCTACACAAGTTATTGGGCCCATGTGGGCACTAGGTGTACCAATCGTATTGGTACTGTGTGGTTATTTGCAAAATGGGTCAACATGGTGACAGCATGGGCAGTTATGTTGAAACAATCTTGGTCCAAGATGTTGCCAATATTTTTAATTAAGTTTCAGCCATATAATGTTGATACTCTATATAAATAATGTTGATAAGCTATATATTAAAAATGTTGATACGCTATATATTAAAAATGTTGATACTCTATATAAATAATGTTGATAAGCTATATATTAAAAATGTTGATACTCTATATAAATAATGTTGATAAGCTATATATTAAAAATGTTGATACGCTATATAAATAATGTTGATACGCTATATAAATAATGTTGATACGCTATATAAATAATGTTGATACGCTATATAAATAATGTTGATACGCTATATAAATAATGTTGATACGCTATATAAATAATGTTGATACGCTATATAAATAATGTTGATACGCTATATAAATAATGTTGATACGCTATATAAATAATGTTGATAAGCTATATATTAAAAATGTTGGGCCAATATGACATTTCAATGGGATGGATTCGCCACATTGAACCATCCTTCTCCCAAGGTAACATTCCATGAGAATGGAAAACCACATTATCCCCATGTAATTTCTAGGCTACTTTTGAACAATAGAATTTAAATAAACTCCTGACAATAAGAAAAATTATGTAGTAATTAAAATAGTTTTTAGATAATAATTATTATCGAAAAGGTGAAACAGTTCGTAAACATGAAAGTAACCCTATTAGTAATGTTAACAATATATTTGAAGTTATTTCTTCCGTTGTTTATACTTTACTTACCCTGAAGCTGATCTGTCCGTTACTGTTGAGGTCAAAGGCTTTGAAAACATGGTGTGCGTACAGGCTAGAGTCTGGGGTGGAAAAGTACACTAGTCAACAACTAGTCAAAAGATAATATACAACTAGGCAAGAGCTAGCAGCACTAGGCAAGAACTTGTCACACTAGTTTAGAACTGGTTGTAGCACTAGACAAAAGATAATACCGCTAGTCAAAAACTAATAGCACTAGACAAAAGTTAGTACCACTAGTCCTAACCTCTACCTAGTTAAAAGAGACCACACAACTAGTGGGGTGGTACCTCTAAGTTTAGAAATTATAAGGTTACTACCACTAAGAATATAGTTTTAAAAATATTATTTTCTGTGCATAAGTTTTTTAAGATAATATTTTTGAGGTTACTAACTCATTGATTGGCTGTGGAGATTGACCAATAAGAGTGTATCGAGGTATATACCACCCCCGAACTCCCCTGCCAGATCATTAAACGATAATAAAGTGTGCTGTACACCAAACTAGCGAATACAACATACTAAATTAAAGCCATCTACGTTGAAAGTTTCAAAGTTATTATCATTTGATATTTAAATTAATTCAAATCATAACTATATGTAAGGAGGAGAGAAACCTATAGGGGGCGGAGCACTAACGGTTTAAAGCTCCACCCCCAATTTGCTCCTCCTCCTTGCCAACCAATCAGAGAGGAGTTAGCCTCAAAAAAATTAGTCGTAAAAACATTAGCACTGTATCGGTACCGTACGCAATGACCATCAAACATGATAGGTTGGTCTGTACTTACTGCCATGGGGGAAAAACTTTGCGTAGACTTCTTTGAAAGCGTCTTCTTGTACGATGCCTTCCGGACACTCCTGAGAAAGAGAGAAAATGAAAGTGAATGAAAGAGGAAGAAGAATAACCTTGACTACATAACTCTTAGTGAAAAGTAAAAACTGAAATAATGAATGGAGAAGTGGAAAATATTTCTCAAGAAATTATCAATCATTTTATTCATTAAACAAAACAGCAATATATAAATTCAATATGACTTTAAAAAAATCATGATTTTTTATACACCAATCGAAAGGAGACAAATGTACATTGTACAATCTTATCTATAGTTTGTTTTAATGCTCGATGAGATCAGTAAATTCAAAATAAAGAACGAATTCAATGTTGCAGAGGAGAAATTTACGA
The DNA here is from genome assembly GCA_947561585.1 of Caprella mutica. Lineage (NCBI taxonomy): Eukaryota > Metazoa > Arthropoda > Malacostraca > Amphipoda > Caprellidae > Caprella > Caprella mutica. Next base: position 55,532 of record CANNZV010002015.1, on the reverse strand, counting down.
TTTAGTAAACGGTTGAAGTCAGAGTTTTCACCTGCAGAAGCTGTGGTTTCGACGAGCTGCCTCTTACACACATTTCAGCTAAAACTCACTAAAAAAACGGTGCACCGACAGTTGGACCCCGACAATTGGGCCCACCGACAATTGGGCTCCGGACAATCTGGCCCCATGACAATTGGGCCCCAAAACAATTAAGCCAAGAAAAGAAATGTTACCTTGTTTTTATTAGGGAAGTGACAATATTATCTTTGAAATATGCTTTATATTCTCTAAAAATATGTTTATATATTTTTAATTCGATTCATACTTGATAAGCAAGTACCTTAATTCACATTTGGATGCTAATCTCATGTTTCAATGTAATGAAAACCTTTGAAGTCTCTAAATAAGTTGTATTATTTTGAATCATGACATATGGATCCAATGTGTAGTGTACATCGTCTGACAAATAGAAATATTTGGTTAAAAATGGATAAATTTCAAAGGTTATTCGTTACATTGAACAGTTGTTAGAATAAAATGAAATTATGAGAAAATACATTTTGTAATAATAATTCATAAACCTCTTCAATATTGAACACTGAACAGCATTCAAATAATTCACGTTAACTTTAATTCAATTTGTATGTTCCAATAATTCCGGCATGTCTAAAATACCTACTTCCTTATTTTCTATTGTTTCTTTATCTAAAATAGCTACATTCTTACTTTCTATTGGCTACAACCTAACTCATTTACAATTTCAGTATAGAGGTACAATAACTAGGAAATTTCTTGATTACATGACCTATCTCAGAACAGAAAATTATTGTAGTTTAATAGAGCATTTATAATAGCATTTATTCCTGAAAAGAAATTGTTCTTTTAAAAAATTAATATTTTTTCATAATGAGAATATTTTTATCATGTAAGGAATATTCTTTATTTTAAATATGCTCTAGACTATATTTTCATACAAAACGCATATTGTCACAACCCTAGTTATTACAGTAGCAAGGGTCTGTAATTAAGTTAATACAGTAAACTCTGGAAAAAATTGAAAAATAATATAATTATTGTCACGAGGGCCCAATTTTCGTGGGCCCAATTGTCATGGGGCCCAATTGTCGGCGAACCAATTGTTCGGGGCCCAACTGTCGGGCCACGAAAAAAACATCCAAACTCACTAAACCCCCATCAAACTCACTAAACCCCCATCAAACTCACTAAGCCCCCATCAAACTCACTAAACCCCCATCAAACTCACTAAGCCCCCATCAAACTCACTAAGCCCCCATCAAACTCACTAAACCCCCATCAAACTCACTAAGCCCCCATCAAACTCACTAAGCCCCCATCAAACTCACTAAACCCTCATCAAACTCACTAAACCCCCATCAAACTCACTAAGCCCCCATCAAACTCACTAAATCCCCATCCAAACTCACTAAATCCCCATCAAAACTCACTAAATCCCCATCAAAACTCACTAAATCCCCATCAAAACTCACTAAATCCCCATCAAAACTCACTAAATCCCCATCCAAACTCACTAACCCCCATCCAAACTCACTAACCCCCATCCAAACTCACTAACCCCCAATCAAAACTCACTAAATCCCCATCCAAACTCACTAACCCCCAATCAAAACTCACTAAATCCCCATCCAAACTCACTAACCCCCAATCAAAACTCACTAAATCCCCATCCAAACTCACTAACCGCCAATCAAAACTCACTAAACCCCCATACAAACCCCAGTTATTTTATAACCCCAGTGTTTTCAGTGAAAGCTGAAAGCCTCCACCACCAATGTTTGACCCATGCTGTAAGTTCAACTCCTCCACAGGTACATTTTTGATTATTTGCTTTGCAGACAATGTTAATGTAGGATTTATTCATTGAGCCTTTCTGTATAAAGACCTATTTAGAAAATACATCATTTAAATTAGATGTGTTTTTATCAACCTTGTTATTTTGGTGCGATATTTAATTTGATGATAGTTAATCAAGTTAAGATTAGATTATTAATTTAAGTAGTGTAAACTTCAAATTTAACAAATTGTTTTTGTCTTCGGATAAATTGTAACCAACGTAAATGAATAACCAGCTGGAATTAATCTGTAACCACGCTACCATATAAAAAAGATATCTATTGTAAGTATTTTGAAGAATATGAATAAATTCATAAACCTAATAAAGGCAAAATAACGCATACAGTCACCACTCTCATCTACAGTCACCACTCTTATCTATAATCACCACTCTTATCTACTGTCACCACTCTTATCTACAGTCACCACTCTTATCTATAATCACCACTCTTATCTACTGTCACCACTCTTATCTATAATCACCACTCTTATCTACTGTCACCACTCTTATCTACAGTCACCACTCTTATCTACAGTCACCACTCTTCTCTCCAATCACCACTCTTATCTACAGTCACCACTCTTCTCTCCAATCACCACTCTTCTCTACAGTCACCATTCTTATCTACAGTCACCACTCTTATCTACAGTCACCACTCTTATCTACAGTCACCACTCTTATCTACAGTCACCACTCTTATCTACAGTCACCACTTTTATCTACAGTCACCACTCTTATCTACAGTCACCACTCTTATCTACAGTCATCACTCTTCTCTCCAATCACCACTCTTATCTACAGTCACCACTCTTATCTACAGTCACCACTCTTATCTACAGTCACCACTCTTATCTACAGTCGCCACTCTTATCTACAGTCACCACTCTTATCTACAGTCACCACTCTTATCTACAGTCACCACTCTTATCTACAGTCATCACTCTTCTCTCCAATCACCACTCTTCTCTACAGTCCAACCTCTTATCTGCAATCACCACTCTTCTCTCCAATTACCACTCTTCTCTACAGTCATCACTCTTCTCTACAGTCACCACTCTTCTCAACAATCACCACTCTTCTCTACAGTCACCACTCTTATCTACAGTCACCACTCTTCTCTCCAATCACCACTCTTCTCTACAGTCCCCACTCTTCTCTCCAATCACCACTCTTCTCTCCAATCACCACTCTTATCTACAGTCACCACTCTTATCTGCAATCACCACTCTTCTCTCCAATCACCACTCTTCTCTACAGTCACCACTCTTCTCTCCAATCACCACTCTTCTCTACAGTCACCACTCTTCTCTACAATCACCACTCTTCTCTACAGTCACCACTCTTATCTACAGTCACCACTCTTCTCTCCAATCACCACTCTTCTCTACAGTCCCCACTCTTCTCTCCAATCACCACTCTTCTCTCCAATCACCACTCTTATCTACAGTCACCACTCTTATCTGCAATCACCACTCTTCTCTCCAATCACCACTCTTCTCTACAGTCACCACTCTTCTCTCCAATCACCACTCTTCTGTACAATCACCACTCTTCTCTCCAATCACCACTCTTCTCTCCGATCACCACTCTTCTCTACAGTCACCACTCTTCTCTTCAATCACCACTCTTATCTACAGTCACCACTCTTCTCTCCAATCACCACTCTTCTCTCCGATCACCACTCTTCTCTACAGTCACCACTCTTCTCTTCAATCACCACTCTTATCTACAGTCACCACTCTTCTCTCCAATCACCACTCGTCTCTACCATTCATTCAGGAGATGCAAGGAAACTGCTTTCGTACGTCAGTCACGGCAGAGTATTGATCTCTTGTCTCGGCAGCAAGGTCCTGAAGGGCAAAGTTGTCGTACTCTTTAGGGTATCTATTTCAGGAAACTTCTCCAATAAAGAATTCAGACAAATGAATGGGAATTGGGGAGACTCGGTGAGTGAAATGATAGGTCTATTAATAGGGGAATTAATAAGGAAAATGATATGGTTATTAATAGAGGAATTAATAAGGAAAATGATAGGGCTATTAACAGGGCAGTTAATAGGAGAATTGGTGTGGAAATTAATAAGGTAATTAATTGAGATATTAACCCCATTAAATTGTGTTGATTTAAATATGACGTTGAGAATTTTTGTTTGTATTGACTGATGAACTGAACTATTCAAAGAATAAGGAAAAGAGAATAAAATATTGTCAAAGACCTTCTCTCTGCCTTTTCTCTACCTACTCTCTGCCTTCTCTCTGCCTATTCTCTGCCTTTTCTCTGCATACTCTCTGCCTTCTCTCTGCCTATTCTCTGCCTTTTCTCTGCATACTCTCTGCCTTCTCTCTGCCTTCTCTCTGCCTTCTTTTTGCCTTCATTCAAATAAGGTAGAGTTTAGCAGCTTACAAAGTTTATCAGTCAATAAAAATGGCTTTGAAACTCTCACAACTTTCCTCATTAAAATTAGTAAAGAAGATAAAGACAGAGATTGACGAGAGGTGTATTGGGAGGCGTGAGAGAGGTGTAAGAGAGGTTTAAAAGAGGTGTAAAGGGGGTGTACTGACAGGTATAAGATAGGTGTACTGAATACTGAAGCTCATTCTTTTTTTACAGTCAAATTTTTGTAAAGTACTACCAATTGTGAAAATAAATCTACGGTAAAACGTAAGAATATTTCAGTTACTTATATTAATTGGGCTAACTCAGATTTAAGAAAAGTTTTTCATTTGATAACCGATCGTTTTGGAATTTTCACAGTATATATAACTTTGGATAATCAATACATTTTGTTCATGTACTTTTTCCGATTTTGGAATAAGCATTTTAAAGAAAGTAGATTATATTTTATATTTAAAATTTTTAGTTCCATTTTCTTAAGTCTTGTAACATTTTTCACAAAGTTAAGAAGATATTTTTCTCTCTTTTTCATAGCTTTTTACTTTGATAAGTGATTTTGATGACTACCCAAATTAAAAAAAAAATTCTCGATTTTGAACTGGGATAAAAATCAAAATACCATAAAAATTGAAAATGTATTGGGCAACCCTTTGGGTCCTGCATTCTGTGGGTTGTACTTGTAGAGCCCAAAAAATTAATACGTAAAGGTACACAGCCTTATCCACCCCCCTTTGGATCCTCCCTTAAAGGGGGGTGGGGGTTCTGGTGCTCGAATCCCCATAAAAAATTGGGACATGAAAAGCCCAAAACTTAAAGAATGATTTTTAGCAATAAGAAAAATAGACATTCTTTTCACCAAGTTAGATAAGTTAACTTTAAAATAAATCACTTTCATTTAACAAGATTAATTGCAGTTAATATAAATTAATAATCACAACCTTCAATTGGTAGAAAGCGCAAGTCATTGCCTTCATAATTTCATAATTAAATTAATTTAAAGTCTACGGTAATTGAGAAGAGTATTTCATTTACAATAAAAAGATACTTCTTCATCATCATAACTCACCATTGAACTCACTCATCCGTCATTTAACTCCCGTACTCATTATATTTATTATCCAGTACATGAACTATTAAAATCACACCCTCAAAACATAACTCATTTACTCACCTGTTTAAATCCATTATTCACCATTTAAATCACCGCTTAACTCACTCACTCACCTGTTTAAATCCATTACTCACCATTTAACTCACCGCTTAACTCACTCACTCACCTGTTTAAATCCATTACTCACCATTTAAATCACCGCTTAACTCACTCACTCACCTGTTTAAATCCATTACTCACCATTTAACTCACCGCTTAACTCACTCACTCACCTGTTTAAATCCATTACTCACCATTTAACTCACCGCTTAACTCACTCACTCACCTGTTTAAATCCCCGGTACATCACTCGTATCTCGTGTTTGGTAAATCTGGTTTGTTTGCAGAGTTCCTCTAGCTTCACTGGCGCTGCCTTGAGCTTGGGAGTATCTGGCAATGAGGAGAGAGAGACCTTAGTGGTACTGAACTGATGATAATAATATCTATACTATAATAAGAGCCCTCTGTCTGTCTGTCTGTCTGTCTGTCTGTCCGTGTGTCACACTTTTATTAAGAAATACATATTAAAAGGAGAAACAAACCATTTGTGGCAGTATCATGGCTACGGGCTACAATAATAGTGACACTAATCATTAAAAAAAAATTATATTTTGGCTTTGGAGACACTTTTTTGTTTAATCAGAATATGTTCATCCATAATACATTCTTCCATTCGAATATAATTTAGATTCAATAACAGGTACTAGTAATAATAATCATCATCATGCAATAGAACAAAAGAAAGGAGAAGATAGAGGAGGGAATAAAGAATGACAATAAAGAAGAAGAATAAAGAAGAAATAAAAACCACAATTAAGAAGTTTTTTAATTATATATATTGTTTATATTTATCAGATCGAACAAATAGTACTGCATAGCCAGAACATTTTCTCCTTTTGTGAAAATAACTTTTAAAATAGTTTTCCTTTATTAATCACATTAAAGTTAGAGATGTTTTTATCGTATAATTAATAACTTAAATAAGATATATAAAATCACTTATTTTCCATTTAGTTCTCTCTTTACAAGCACTTCAAGAAGATATTTTAACTAACAAAAAATTAAAATCTTTTTCAATTATTATAGTCAAATTAGTAAATATAACTAATTGGTATCCATGATACTTGCTTGTATCATGGATACCAATTAAAATAAAATTAATAAGTTACATTTATTATATAACATTTTTTCTAGTATTATCGATAATGTTGAGTTGTCCGATAAGTTTAATTTTGCCCCATTATATAGGTCTTAATTACTCATGTATTACTACTAATATTTAGTTACTGCTAATAATTGGGGGTAATTATCTATGTAAATTAATTAAAAGCTATTCAAATCATTAAAAAATCTATATAAAAATAATAATGTGAACTGAGGAGATTATTTGGAAATTATAAAATATTTAAGTTATGATTAAATATATATTTAATATTTATTTATTTTAATAACATTCATAGGTTTATATTCTAAATTTTTATGAGTGATGGAGAATAAAATATTATGAATGTATTTTAAAACATACACCTACACCTACACCTCTCTACCAACACCTCTCTACCTACACCTCTACCTACACCTCTCTACCTACATCTCTCTATACTTACACCTCTCTACCTACACCTCTCTACCTACACCTCTCTACCTACACCTCTACCTACACCTCTCTACCTACACCTCTACCTACACCTCTCTACCTACATCTCTCTATACTTACACCTCTCTACCTACACCTCTCTACCTACACCTCTCTACCTACACCTCTCTACCTACACCTCTCTACCTACACCTCTACCTACACCTCTCTACCTACACCTCTACCTACACCTCTACCTACACTTCTCAACCTACACCTCTCTACCTACACCTCTACCTACACCTCTACCTACACCTCTCTACCTACACCTCTCTACCTACACCTCTACCTACACCTCTACCTACACCTCTACATACACCTCTACCTACACCTCTACCTCTCTACCTACACCTCTACCTACACCTCTCTACCTACACCTCTCTACCTACACCTCTCTACCTACACCTCTACCTACACCTCCACCTACACCTCTACCTACACCTCTACCTACACCTCTACCTACACTTCTCTACCTACACCTCTCTACCTACACCTCTCTACCTACACCTCTCTACCTACACCTCTCTACCTACACCTCTACCTACACCTCTCTACCTACACCTCCACCTACACCTCTCTACCTACACCTCTACCTACACCTCTACCTACACCTCTACCTACACCTCTATCTACACCTCTCTACCTACATCTCTCTACCTACACCTCTACCTACACCTCTCTACCTACATCTCTCTACCTACACCTCTACCTACACCTCTCTACCTACACCTCTCTACCTACACCTCTACCTACACCTCAACCTACACCTCTCTACCTACACCTCTACCTACACCTCTACCTACACCTCTACCTACACCTCTACCTACACCTCTCTACCTACACCTCTACCTACACCTCTCTACCTACACCTCTACCTACACCTCTCTACATACACCTCTCTACCTACACCTCTACCTACACCTCTACCTACACCTCTACCTACACCTCTACCTACACCTCTACCTACACCTCTCTACCTACACCTCTACCTACACCTCTCTACCTACACCTCTCTACCTACACCTCTACTTACACCTCTACTTACACCTCTACCTACACCTCTACCTACACTTCTACCTACACCTCTACCTACAACTCTACCTACACCTCTACATACACCTCTACCTACACCTCCACCTCTCTACCTACACCTCTACCTACACCTCTCTACCTACACCTCTCTACCTACACCTCTACCTACACCTCTCTACCTACACCTCTACCTACACCTCTCTACCTACACCTCTACCTACACCTCTCTACATACACCTCTCTACCTACACCTCTACCTACACCTATCTACCTACACCTCTCTACCTACACCTCTACCTACACCTCTCTACCTACACCTCTACCTACACCTCTCTACCTACACCTCTCTACCTACACCTCTACCTACACCTCTACCAACACCTCTACCTACACCTCTCTACCTACACCTCTCTACATACACCTCTACCTACACCTCTCTACCTACACCTCTACCTACACCTCTCTACCTACACCTCTACCTACACCTCTCTACCTACACCTCTCTACCTACACCTCTCTACCTACACCTCTATCTACACCTCTACCTACACCTCTACCTACACCTCTACCTACACCTCTACCTACACCTCTCTACCTACACCTCTCTACTTACACCTCTACCTACACCTCTCTACCTACACCTCTCTACCTACACCTCTCTACTTACACCTCTACCTACACCTCTCTACCTACACCTCTCTACCTACACCTCTATCTACACCTCTCTACCTACACCTCTACCTACACCTCTACCTACACCTCTACCTACACCTCTACCTACACCTCTCTACCTACACCTCTCTACCTACACCTCTATCTACACCTCTACCTACACCTCACGCTAATCCTTTCTCTCACGCTATCCTATGTTCACTTCTGTTTGGGGTGTTTTCTATATTACCGTCACACCCCTTCATACCTCACTACTTTTTACAGTAAAATGATAAACATTAAATTAATTGCACTATACAACTAATAAGGAAATGATTAGGGTAAGTTACCAATTATTGTATGGTTCCAAATTGTCAATATGTAAGAAAGAGTGTATAATAATTATTTAACTTATATTTTAATTGGTATCCATGATACGTTCCATTACTCTGTAGTCTAAGATATGATAATACCTGTTGGTATCCATGTTACCTACAGGTATCATGGATACCTACAGGTATCATGGATACCTACAGGTATCATGGATACCTACAGGTATCATGGATACCAACAGGTATCATGGCTACCAATAACGATCGTGTAAAATAAGTTTATTATATATTAATAATACAATAAATGATACACTAATCAAAATATTATCCAAATTGAGGCAATTTTGTTACGACACTCATATAGAAAAAGCTTTCTATTCGAAAGCTTGATATCTGAAAAAACCTTCAACGCAGAGTTTAAATAACCTCTATTATCATATAGAAAAGTTAATGATAGAAAATATGATTTGTTTTCTAGTCTTCCCTATCATTAACATTCTCATTTTATCATAATAAATTCATGAGTTGTTTACAGTTGTCACTCATGATGAAATGATGAGACATTATTTTGATGAATGGAGAGGATGTGTCCATTAGATATTAACAGTCTAGGTATATATCTAACATAGAGTACGTATCCATTAGATATTAACAGTCTAGGTATATATCTAACATAGAGTACGTATCCATAAGATATTAACAGTCTAGGTATATATCTAACATAGAGTACGTATCTATAAGATATTAACAGTCTAGATATATATCTAACATAGAGTACGTATCTATAAGATATTAACAGTCTAGGTATATATCTAACATAGAGTACGTATCCATAAGATATTAACAGTCTAGATATATATCTAACATAGAGTACGTATCTATAAGATATTAACAGTCTAGATATATATCTAACATAGAGTACGTACTATAAGATATTAACAGTCTAGATATATATCTAACATAGAGTACGTATCCATAAGATATTAACAGTCTAGATATATATCTAACATAGATTACGTATCTATAAGATATTAACAGTCTAGGTATATATCTAACATAGTGTACGTATCTATAAGATATTAACAGTCTAGGTATATATCTAACATAGAGTACGTATCCATAAGATATTAACAGTCTAGATATATATCTAACATAGAGTACGTATCCATAAGATATTAACAGTCTAGATATATATCTAACATAGAGTACGTATCCATAAGATATTAACAGTCTAGATATATATCTAACATAGAGTACGTATCTATAAGATATTAACAGTCTAGGTATATATCTAACATAGAGTACGTATCTATAAGATTTTAACAGTCTAGGTATATATCTAACATAGAGTACGTATCCATAAGATATTAACAGTCTAGGTATATATCTAACATAGAGTACGTATCCATAAGATATTAACAGTCTAGATATATATCTAACATAGAGTACGTATCCATAAGATATTAACAGTCTAGATATATATCTAACATAGAGTACGTATCCATAAGATATTAACAGTCTAGATATATATCTAACATAGAGTACGTATCTATAAGATATTAACAGTCTAGATATATATCTAACATAGAGTACGTATCTATAAGATATTAACAGTCTAGATATATATCTAACATAGAGTACGTATCCATAAGATATTAACAGTCTAGATATATATCTAACATAGAGTACGTATCTATAAGATATTAACAGTCTAGATCACACTTTTATTAAGAAATACATATTAAAAGGAGAAACAAATCATTTGCGGCAGTATCATGACTACGAGCTACAATAATACTGACACTAATCATTAAAAAAAAATTATATTTTGGCTTTGGAGAGACACTTTTTTGTTTAATCAGAATATGTTAATCCGTAATACATTCTTCCATTCGAATATAATTTAAATTCAATAACAGGTACTGTACTAGTATGAATAAAATATACAAAACAGACTTGAAAAACCACATGATTAAGAATACACCAAGATATTAATACAATGTCTTTTAATTCACAATACACTATTAAATCCATTGTATTAATTTACCAATAAAAAGCGCCTGTTTGAACGTTGAAAAGACATGTTAGTATTTGTTCTAAGTAACATGAAGTTTATAGACGGTTTTATGTAGACGTTAATTAGACGTATGTTGAAATACGTACGCAAAAGATTGAGACAAAAAACACACTCCATTTTATTTACTTCGAAAAAATAACTATGCACTAATACCAATTTAATGCAGTTGTGAATAGAAATAACCAACATTGTCTTTGGTAAATAAAATGTAGTACAATAATGAAATCTGACGTGAAAGAAATAAAAAAGTAATTAGTGGTATAAAAAAACTGCATAGTTAAACTGATTGATTATAGAGATAAGAAATAGTTTGTAGGTTAATTTTACCAACAAATAATGCTGTTTGTAGGTTAATTTTACCAACAAATAATGCTGTTTGTTGGTTAATTTTACCAACAAATAATGCTGTTTGTAGGTTAATTTTACCAACAAGTAATGCTGTTTGTAGGTTAATTTTACCAACAAATAATGCTTTTTGTAGGTTAATTTAACAAACTTCACCTACATTATTCAATAATTTACATACGTTTTAACTACAGAATTAGATCAAAACAAGTCTATTTCCCTCAGAATTACCATCAGTCACTGTCAGTTATTTTAAAGCACATGTAGGTTATTTTTACCCTTTGTCACCAACTGTCAATCTTCACTAGCTTTAATGTCTTCTATTTCTGTTTCTAAATAGTCCTTTGTATTCACCTTTCTTCAGAAAAATAATATTATACAGTTTATTATAATTTGTAAATATCAGAATATTATTAGTTAAATATTAGAATATTATTAGTTAAATATTAGAATATTATAAAATAAATTTTATAATGCAATAATAGAAATATTTATTACGAATATTTAAAAATAATAATGTAATAATGAAATAGTTCCTTCTAACCAATAATAATTAATTGCTTTGTGTTGCAACTGGCAGGTTGCCAGAGGTAGAGTGAGTGTGTTAAAGTGACACACTAAAGGTAAGTGAGTAAAGTGAGTGTGTTAAAGTGACACACTAAAGGTAAGTGAGTAAAGTGTGTTCAATAAGACTAACTCTATACTAGCAGATAAATCGCCGCGTTTCTACTGCCCAGTTCACGCCTCTTCAATTAATCACTGTTAAATGAATGGAAAGAAAATTAAGAGTCTACGCTAGCGTTTATACCGCCTACCTTTCATTTAACCGCGATTAATTGACGGACCGTAAACTGGGCGGTAAAAACGCAGCGTTTTATATGCTAGTATATAGAATGCTCTTTATTCACATTTAATTGGCTATAATTCTTTTTTATCACTTTTCTCTACTGTCACAGGTAGGACATTAATATGAATAATGTTAGTCACAAATAACATTTAATGTTCATACCGTGAATGTTAGTGGAAGATTAAAATGAACTGATAAGAAAATAAAAAGAATAATTATCTAAGCAATTTTGCATAAGGTATATTAAGTTTAACTTATATATTAAAGATTAATAAGACTTGTTGTGACTGAAGATGTGAGAACTAATAGAAAAACAGGCTAAGTTCTGAGTTATTGAACAGTTGCACGTTTTCGATCATAGAGGAATTATTTAAAAAAAAATTAAATTATATTTTGAATCAAAAAGTTATAGGACTTTTTTTTAGATAAAAAAGACTGCAGAGACTTAATTTAAGCAGTCATAACTGCATTGACTGCAGTTATTTGAGTACAATTTGTAGGTCTATGACTTACAGTTGGCTCCGACTCAAACAAACGTTAAAATAATTAAGAATTCACTTAGTGTTGTTTTTATTTATAAAGTGATAGATATATAAACAAAGGGTGAATTAGTAGCTAATTACATAGTTTGTAATATATAGGTGATAATTTAATCACCTGTACAATCCACACCCAAACAGGACATGGTAGCGGATTGTACTGTAATCCTATTAATCTGTAATTCGAAATTGAAATAAAAAATTTATTGAAATTAATTTTTTTGAATTAAATTTTTTTTTTAATTTTAAATAATCGTAGTTTTACTTTTGAGAGTAGAAATAATTTATTTAAATTAATGTATATATATTAATAATACGTACTTGTGGATGGATGCTACTAGTTACAATTTAATCGTATAGGTCTACTGTATAATATAATTAATAGTAAAAATATAAAATTTATGAGCAAATAGATAACTTTATCAATTCATTGACAACATTTTCCCCTATTTAACGTTTGCACGGTAATATCACATCACTAATTCATACCAACTGATGACTTGCATCTTTTTATTAACAACAAACGTTGGGTTGACAAGTTGGAGGGGGGGGGGAGGTTGTATTGGGAGAGAGCCAGAGGAGTGAATGGGGGAGAGGGGAGGAGAAGGAGGAGGAGGTGATATTATTGAGTACAATTGGGGGTGGGAGGAGCGTTTGGAATTAGCAAATATCTCAAGAATTTAAAGCTCTGACATAAGAATTATAATAATGACTGTGTCGACTGTTTTGGGATAGGCAGGTAAGGATTGGAGACTAATTAGTATTCTCTGTGGTTAAACCATCTAATGAAACGGTGAAATGAAACGGGGAAATGAAACGGGAAAATGAAACGGTGAAATGAAACGAGTCAGTTACTCGATATAACTAGTGTGGTTCAGTATAGAGTAGGTAAATAGGAATAAGCAGTTAGGTAATTGAAGATAGTTGTAACTTAAAGAAGTATAAAGTCCATCACTCATAACAGCTCCACCTCAACTCTTCCTCCACTCCTTCTTTACTCTTCCCCCACTCTTCCTCCATTCTTCCTCCACTCCTCCTCCACTCTTCCTCCACTCTTCCTCCACTCCTCCTCCATTCTTCCTCCACTCTTCTTCCACTCCTCCTCCACTCCTCCTCCACTCTACCTCCACTTTACCTTCACTCTTCCTCCACTCTTCCTCCACTCTTCCTCCACTCTTCCTCAATTCTTCCTCCACTCTTCCTCCACTTCTCCAACACTCTTCCTCCACTCCTCCAACACTCTTCCTCCATTCTTCCTCCACTCCTCCAACACTCTTCCTCCATTCTTCCTCCACTCCTCCAACACTCTTCCTCCATTCTTCCTCCACTCCTCCAACACTCTTCCTCCATTCTTCCTCCACTTCTCCAACACTCTTCCTCCACTCCTCCAACACTCTTCCTCCATTCTTCCTCCACTTTACCTCCACTCTTCCTCCACTCCTCTGTTTGCTGCAGTGCTTTAATACGTATGTTTGTTTGTTTATTTGTTCGTTTGTTTCTCTCTGGTGTTCCATTAGAGATAAAATAAATACAAACAAAAGAGTGACAGGTCCGTAAACAGTAATTAACAGAAGTGATAATTAGGAGTAGTTATAAACCACTAATAGTTGTGAATAAAGTGCACAGTGAAGAGTTAAAACAACCACCAATAGTTGTGAATAAAGTACACAGTGAAGAGTTAAAACAACCACCAATAGTTGTAAATAAAGTGCACAGTGAAGAGTTAAAACAACCACCAATAGTTGTGAATAAAGTGCACAGTGAAGAGTTAAAACAACCACCAATAGTTGTAAATAAAGTGCACAGTGAAGAGTTAAAACAACCACCAATAGTTGTAAATAAAGTGCACAGTGAAGAGTTAAAACAACCACCAATAGTTGTAAATAAAGTGCACAGTGAAGAGTTAAAACAACCACCAATAGTTGTAAATAAAGTGCACAGTGAAGAGTTAAAACAACCACCAATAGTTGTGAATAAAGTGCACAGTGAAGAGTTAAAACAACCACCAACAGTTGTAATTAAAGTGCACAGTGAAGAGTTAAAACAACCACCAATAGTTGTAAATAAAAACAAAGAAATTAAAATAAACAAATTCAAAGTTTCAGTTAACGTCTTGTACAACAATCAGACCATAGTAGAAGATATACTATTTATAAATTACTCTCTTTATTATTTCAATTTAATTTTTACAGTGGAAATGAACAAATTTCAATTTTCACTTCACGTTAATTTTAATTGGACAAAAGCCATCTGGATTCGAACCATCAATAAATTCTTCGACTGTTAAATTGTATAGTGTTGAGTTGTTGTTTTTGTGATCATTATAACAATATAGTTCGCAATAAACTATTATTACAGACGAACAATTTATACTACATAAATGAACTAAAATGAACTAATAATTTTGTTTGTTTGAAGAGCGTAAACAGGGTAAATTAGACTACAACATGAAGCAAGAAGATACAGCTCTACTTGTGGAGAAATCTTGTAGATATATAATAATTTGGCTGTGACATTTATTGACGTCTTGCTGTAGAAAGCAGGTACCTGTAGTGTATATAACTAAAGGTAACTGTATGTACAGTAAGAGAGGGAACTGTATGTACAGTCTAGGAGAGGTAACTGTATGTACAGTCTAAGAGAGTTAACTGTATGTAGTCTAAGAGAGGTAACTGTATGTACAGTCTAAGAGAGGTAACTGTATGTAGTCTAAGAGAGGTAACTGTATGTACAGTCTAAGAGAGGTAACTGTATGTACAGTAAGAGAGGTAACTGTATGTAGTCTAAGAGAGGTAACTGTATGTACAGTAAGAGAGGTAACTGTATGTAGTCTAAGAGAGGTAACTGTATGTACAGTAAAAGAGGTAACTGTATGTACAGTCTAAGAGAGGTAACTGTATGTACAGTCTAAGAGAGGTAACTGTATGTACAGTCTAAGAGAGGTAACTGTATGTACAGTCTAAGAGAGGTAACTGTATGTACAGTAAGAGAGGTAACTGTATGTACAGTCTAAGAGAGGTAACTGTATGTTCAGTCTAAGAGAGGTAACTGTATGTACATTCTAAGAGAGGTAACTGTATGTACAGTAAGAGAGGTAACTGTATGTACAGTCTAAGAGAGGTAACTGTATGTACAGTAAGAGAGGTAACTGTATGTACAGTAAGAGAGGTAACTGTATGTACAGTCTAAGAGAGGTAACTGTATGTACAGTAAGAGAGGTAACTGTATGTACAGTAAGAGAGGTAACTGTATGTACAGTCTAAGAGAAGTAACTGTATGTACAGTCTAAGAGAGGTAACTGTATGTACAGTCTAAGAGAGGTACCTGTATGTACAGTCTAAGAGAAGTAACTGTATGTACAGTCTAGGAGAGGTAACTGTATGTACAGTCTAAGAGAGTTAACTGTATGTAGTCTAAGAGAGGTAACTGTATGTACAGTCTAAGAGAGGTAACTGTATGTAGTCTAAGAGAGGTAACTGTATGTACAGTCTAAGAGAGGTAACTGTATGTACAGTAAGAGAGGTAACTGTATGTAGTCTAAGAGAGGTAACTGTATGTACAGTAAGAGAGGTAACTGTATGTAGTCTAAGAGAGGTAACTGTATGTACAGTAAGAGAGGTAACTGTATGTACAGTCTAAGAGAGGTAACTGTATGTACAGTCTAAGAGAGGTAACTGTATGTACAGTCTAAGAGAGGTAACTGTATGTACAGTCTAAGAGAGGTAACTGTATGTACAGTAAGAGAGGTAACTGTATGTACAATCTAAGAGAGGTAACTGTATTTAGTCTAAGAGAGGTAACTGTATGTACAGTCTAAGAGAGGTAACTGTATGTACAGTAAGAGAGGTAACTGTATGTAGTCTAAGAGAGGTAACTGTATGTACAGTAAGAGAGGTAACTGTATGTAGTCTAAGAGAGGTAACTGTATGTACAGTAAGAGAGGTAACTGTATGTACAGTCTAAGAGAGGTAACTGTATGTACAGTCTAAGAGAGGTAACTGTATGTACAGTAAGAGAGGTAACTGTATGTACAGTCTAAGAGAGCTAACTGTATGTACAGTCTAAGAGAGGTAACTGTATGTACAGTCTAAGAGAGGTAACTGTATGTACAGTAAGAGAGGTAACTGTATGTACAGTCTAAGAGAGGTAACTGTATGTTCAGTCTAAGAGAGGTAACTGTAAGTACATTCTAAGAGAGGTAACTGTATGTACAGTAAGAGAGGTAACTGTATGTACAGTCTAAGAGAGGTAACTGTATGTACAGTAAGAGAGGTAACTGTATGTACGGTAAGAGAGGTAACTGTATGTACAGTCTAAGAGAGGTAACTGTATGTACAGTAAGAGAGGTAACTGTATGTACAGTAAGAGAGGTAACTGTATGTACAGTCTAAGAGAAGTAACTGTATGTACAGTCTAAGAGAGGTAACTGTATGTACAGTAAGAGAGGTAACTGTATGTACAGTCTAAGAGAGGTAACTGTATGTACAGTCTAAGAGAGGTAACTGTATGTACAGTAAGAGAGGTAACTGTATGTACAGTCTAAGAGAGCTAACTGTATGTACAGTCTAAGAGAGGTAACTGTATGTACAGTCTAAGAGAGGTAACTGTATGTACAGTAAGAGAGGTAACTGTATGTACAGTAAGAGAGGTAACTGTATGTACAGTCTAAGAGAGGTAACTGTATGTACAGTAAGAGAGGTAACTGTATGTACAGTAAGAGAGGTAACTGTATGTACAGTCTAAGAGAGGTAACTGTATGTACAGTAAGAGAGGTAACTGTATGTACAGTAAGAGAGGTAACTGTATGTACAGTCTAAGAGAAGTAACTGTATATACAGTCTAAGAGAGGTAACTGTATGTACAGTCTAAGAGAGGTACCTGTATGTACAGTCTAAGAGAGGTAACTGTATGTACAGTAAGAGAGGTAACTGTATGTACAGTCTAAGAGAGGTAACTGTATGTACAGTCTAAGAGAGGTAACTGTATGTACAGTAAGAGAGGTAACTGTATGTACAGTCTAAGAGAGGTAACTGTATGTACAGTCTAAGAGAGGTAACTGTATGTACAGTCTAAGAGAGGTAACTGTATGTACAGTCTAAGAGAGGTAACTGTATGTACAGTCTAAGAGAGGTAACTGTATGTACAGTAAGAGAGGTAACTGTATGTACAGTCTAAGAGAGCTAACTGTATGTACAGTCTAAGAGAGGTAACTGTATGTACAGTCTAAGAGAGGTAACTGTATGTACAGTAAGAGAGGTAACTGTATGTACAGTAAGAGAGGTAACTGTATGTACAGTCTAAGAGAGGTAACTGTATGTACAGTAAGAGAGGTAACTGTATGTACAGTAAGAGAGGTAACTGTATGTACAGTCTAAGAGAGGTAACTGTATGTACAGTAAGAGAGGTAACTGTATGTACAGTAAGAGAGGTAACTGTATGTACAGTCTAAGAGAAGTAACTGTATATACAGTCTAAGAGAGGTAACTGTATGTACAGTCTAAGAGAGGTACCTGTATGTACAGTCTAAGAGAGGTAACTGTATGTACAGTAAGAGAGGTAACTGTATGTACAGTCTAAGAGAGGTAACTGTATGTACAGTCTAAGAGAGGTAACTGTATGTACAGTAAGAGAGGTAACTGTATGTACAGTCTAAGAGAGGTAACTGTATGTACAGTCTAAGAGAGGTAACTGTATGTACAGTCTAAGAGAGGTAACTGTATGTACAGTCTAAGAGAGGTAACTGTATGTACAGTCTAAGAGAGGTAACTGTATGTACAGTAAGAGAGGTAACTGTATGTACAGTAAGAGAGGTAACTGTATGTACAGTCTAAGAGAGGTAACTGTATGTACAGTAAGAGAGGTAACTGTATGTACAGTCTAAGAGAGGTAACTGTATGTACAGTAAGAGAGGTAACTGTATATACAGTCTAAGAGAGGTAACTGTATGTACAGTCTAAGAGAGGTAACTGTATATACAGTCTAAGAGAGGTAACTGTATGTACAGTCTAAGAGAGGTAACTGTATGTACAGTAAGAGAGGTAACTGTATGTACAGTCTAAGAGAGGTAACTGTATGTACAGTCTAAGAGAGCTAACTGTATGTACTGTCTAAGAGAGGTAACTGTATGTAAAGTAAGAGAGGTAACTGTATGTACAGTCTAAGAGAGGTAACTGTATGTACAGTCTAAGAGAGGTACCTGTATGTACAGTCTAAGAGAGGTAACTGTATGTACAGTCTAAGAGAGGTAACTGTATGTACAGTCTAAGAGAGCTAACTGTATGTACAGTCTAAGAGAGGTAACTGTATGTACAGTAAGAGAGGTAACTGTATGTACAGTCTAAGAGAGGTAACTGTATGTACAGTCTAAGAGAGTTAACTGTATGTACAGTAAGAGAGGTAACTGTATGTACAGTCTAAGAGAGTTAACTGTATGTACAGTCTAAGAGAGCTAACTGTATGTACAGTAAGAGAGGTAACTGTATGTACAGTCTAAGAGAGGTAACTGTATGTACAGTCTAAGAGAGGTAACTGTATGTACAGTCTAAGAGAGCTAACTGTATGTACAGTCTAAGAGAGCTAACTGTATGTACAGTAAGAGAGGTAACTGTATGTACAGTCTAAGAGAGCTAACTGTATGTACAGTAAGAGAGGTAACTGTATGTACAGTCTAAGAGAGGTAACTGTATGTACAGTAAGAGAGGTAACTGTATGTACAGTCTAAGAGAGGTAACTGTATGTACAGTCTAAGAGAGCTAACTGTATGTACAGTCTAAGAGAGCTAACTGTATGTACAGTAAGAGAGGTAACTGTATGTACAGTCTAAGAGAGGTAACTGTATGTACAGTAAGAGAGGTAACTGTATGTACAGTCTAAGAGAGGTAACTGTATGTACAGTCTAAGAGAGCTAACTGTATGTACAGTCTAAGAGAGCTAACTGTATGTACAGTAAGAGAGGTAACTGTATGTACAGTCTAAGAGAGGTAACTGTATGTACAGTCTAAGAGAGGTAACTGTATGTACAGTAAGAGAGGTAACTGTATGTACAGTCTAAGAGAGGTAACTGTATGTACAGTCTAAGAGAGCTAACTGTATGTACAGTAAGAGAGGTAACTGTATGTACAGTCTAAGAGAGGTAACTGTATGTACAGTCTAAGAGAGGTAACTGTATGTACAGTCTAAGAGAGCTAACTGTATGTACAGTCTAAGAGAGCTAACTGTATGTACAGTAAGATAGGTAACTGTATGCACAGTCTAAGAGAGCTAACTGTATGTACAGTAAGAGAGGTAACTGTATGTACAGTCTAAGAGAGGTAACTGTATGTACAGTCTAAGAGAGGTAACTGTATGTACAGTAAGAGAGGTAACTGTATGTACAGTCTAAGAGAGGTAACTGTATGTACAGTCTAAGAGAGGTAACTGTATGTACAGTCTAAGAGAGGTAACTGTATGTACAGTCTAAGAGAGGTAACTGTATGTACAGTCTAAGAGAGGTAACTGTATGTACAGTCTAAGAGAGGTAACTGTATGTACAGTCTAAGAGAGGTAACTGTATGTACAGTCTAAGAGAGGTAACTGTATGTACAGTCTAAGAGAGGTAACTGTATGTACAGTCTAAGAGAGGTAACTGTATGTACAGTCTAAGAGAGGTAACGGTATGTACAGTCTAAGAGAGGTAACTGTATGTACAGTAAGAGAGGTAACTGTATGTACAGTAAGAGAGGTAACTGTATGTACAGTCTAAGAGAGGTAACTGTATGTACAGTAAGAGAGGTAACTGTATGTACAGTAAGAGAGGTAACTGTATGTACAGTCTAAGAGAGGTAACTGTATGTACAGTAAGAGAGGTAACTGTATGTACAGTAAGAGAGGTAACTGTATGTACAGTCTAAGAGAGGTAACTGTATGTACAGTCTAAGAGAGCTAACTGTATGTACAGTCTAAGAGAGCTAACTGTATGTACAGTAAGAGAGGTAACTGTATGTACAGTAAGAGAGGTAACTGTATGTACAGTAAGAGAGGTAACTGTATGTACAGTAAGAGAGGTAACTGTATGTACAGTAAGAGAGGTAACTGTATGTACAGTCTAAGAGAGGTAACTGTATGTACAGTCTAAGAGAGCTAACTGTATGTACAGTCTAAGAGAGGTAACTGTATGTACAGTAAGAGAGGTAACTGTATGTACAGTCTAAGAGAGGTAACTGTATGTACAGTCTAAGAGAGCTAACTGTATGTACAGTCTAAGAGAGGTAACTGTATGTACAGTCTAAGAGAGCTAACTGTATGTACAGTCTAAGAGAGGTAACTGTATGTACAGTCTAAGAGAGGTAACTGTATGTACAGTCTAAGAGAGCTAACTGTATGTACAGTCTAAGAGAGGTAACTGTATGTACAGTCTAAGAGAGCTAACTGTATATTGTAGTACGTTGGAATTAGCCTAATATTTTAACCCTGTAATGCCCAAGACATATTGTAAGTTGAAACTCACTTATTTCTTAATATTGATAAAAGACCTTTTTATAGGAAGAATTTGTTTAAAAAAAAATCACTTTTTATTTAACAAAAAAATCTAATGTCATTTGGAAAGAATTTAGGTGTTCAAGATTTAAATTATTATGTGGCACAGTCTACAATTATTTGTATGCATCTTATTGGTAGAATATGAATATATATGGAATATATTTAAACATTATTTGACGTCCTTCCCAATTACGGCGGTAGTAATTAAAGGGTTATTGAACTACATTGTTAAACACATTTCTACCTACCTAAGGAGATATTAGATAAAAGATTTGATAATGTGCAAAAGACAGCTTGAAGATCACTGTAATAATAATAGAAACCTTTTTCTAATTGAAATTCACGTGTTAATTAGTACCTAATGACTTTTAGAATTCTTGTGGTTTACTGCTGGCACAAATAGGTTTAGTGATGTAGTTGTACCACCAAAACTACTAGGTTCATAAGTTTAGATGTTTAAAGTATATAAAGGCATGGAATTATATGAATAGTGTTAGTAAATTATCAACTGAAGGGTTTGTAGTCAGAGACAGAGCTCAGTTCTAAACAAAGATAGGCAAGGCCCAATTGTCGGGGGGCTCTATTAATGTTGCCCAATTGTCGGCGGGCTCTATTGTCGTGGCCCAATTGTCGGCGGGCTCTATTGTCGTGGTCCAATTGTCGGCAGGCCCAATTGTCAGCGGGCCCAATTGTCGGTTCACGTCTTCATATTACTACCATATCACATTTCTAAATAAGGCTCTATTTTACTTCTCTCATTACACTTTGTTAATAGTCTGTGCTCAAGACTAAGAAATATACAACTATAGACCCTTTAGGGCCGTACACACGTAGTGTTTTTCAAGTCTTTCCACCAGACTTTTGCTAAGCTCCTCCTACTTTTTCCACAAGAATATAAGAAAAAAAGATATTATTATTTATTTCAGTTGGTATCCATGATACCTGCAGGTATCATGGATACCAACTGAAATAAATAATAATAATATAGTTTCTTCTTATATTCTCGTGGAAAAAGTAGGAGGAGCTTAGCAAAAAGTCTGGTGGAAAAACTTAAAAAACCCTTCGTGTGTACGGCTCTTTACAGATTGATGGTCTTCATTCACCCAAACGTTAAACTAATACATATGTAATCTTAAACAGATCACTCTATGTACAGTCCAAGACAGGTAACTGTATGTACAGTCTTAGGAATTTAACTGTATTAATTAAAAATTTAATTTGCTAAAGGTTTAAAGATCTAAAAGCATAAAGTTGTATGTTCGGGCGTCCTGAGGGGGGGGGGTGTTTCTTTCTCTCAGGCAGGCATTTCTTTATTTCAATATTCATATTCAATATTTCCAGTATTTAAGTTCTTTCTTTCACATGGTAGCGTGGTTATTAATTAGTGCCGAGCGGGCTTTTATTTACGTGAGTTACGATTCTCCCTAGAAAGAATAATCAATTTGTTTAATTTACTGTTTACGTTACTTGTCAATAATAATCATTAATTCCACCACTTCATTAAATAGCATCAAATCAAATATCGTACCAAAATAACAAGGTTAAATGAAACACAGTCATAGTTTAAATTAAGTGTACTCTAATAAGTAATCGATCAGACAAAAGGTTCGAGAAATAGTAAATCCTACATATACATCGTACATTTAATTCAATTAATCAAATATCTACCTATGGAGGAGTTTAACTTACAACATGGGTCAATCATTGGAGGTTGAGAGTTTACTTTTCACAAACAAACACTGACACAATCTCTGAGGAAATACGGATGGGGTTACTGAATTTCTAATGGAGTTGATGCGGCTGAAAACTCTTCGGAACCACTGTACTAGTACTAGTATTGGGAACGGCTGAAGTCCTCCACTAGAACTTTGTTAATTGACGTGGACGACAAATCGTGCAAATCTCGGTACGATGATGGTGACTCTGGCTTCAGACTCCTACTGCTTATTGAATGTCTGTTCTGCAACATGAGAAGTAGTTCTGCAACGTCAGAAGTTATTCTGCAATAGACTTCAGTTCTTGGCTCCCACATCCTGTCTCATTTGGCTTCGACTCTGCCGTAAAGATACAACCTCTGCTGCCGGGATCCATTGAATTGCAAGATTCAGTCACTTGCAAAGGATCCTATCTCCACCACTATGACGGGCGGAGATCTTCATCGAGTAAGTCCTGCGATGGTCACCTAAGGCTGGGGTGAGAGAAGACTTCACCCCGCCGGGGTCTTATCCAGACCGGTAAACTACTTAAGACACTCTTGTAAGCAGAGAGTGACGACAGACAGAGTAGGACTCCTTCATAATCTCAATCCACCGCTTATATACTCCCCAGATTCATCTTAAACTCCACACCCAAATTCAAACGTAAGATGCCGCTGATCTCACTTCTCCAATTCCTATTGGTTCTCAACCCTCCTGTAGGCTGTCCCCAATTCTACCCTCAACTAATAGAAACTGACCAATTCAAAAATAGCTCCTCCTATATTTCCGACTAAACTAATTACTTTCTCACAGAAAAGAAACATCAAACTTGAAATCCGTTAGGATACATGAAACCTCAAAAGCTCGTTATTTCTATAAAGTAAACCACAGAAAACCTCTGGCCTAGAGAAAACAGTAGGTGGTTAATTATACCCTCACCAAATGCATAACATGTAACAGAGTTTGAAACTCTTATTCACTCTCTTAAAGCAATAAATATTATTGTCAAACAACCATTCTGAAACCACGAACATTTGAGCAGAAGGGAAATATTCCAATGACACTGTTTTATTTCAAAGTCACAAAATAATTAACTTCAAATAACAAACCGGTCTGAAGATTTTATAACTACCAGTATACAAAGTTCTAGAGTTTATGGATCTAAAGATACGGAGGTTTAAAGTTTTAAAAATCTCTACTCACCAAAGGTAAGCATAAAATCTCCATCCCCAAAGGGACTCTCCGGGGGCGTAGCCATGTTACCGTTACTTCACTTTGTTCACTGTCTCACCACACGCATCATCACTTTACTCATCACATTTGTCATCACTGCAAGAGTCCTATCATCGAGACATTGCAAGTTACTTTGACTCTTCATTTCAAGTTAACATGCTACCAATCATCTCTCTCACTCATTTTAAAATACTGGCAACAAAGAAATACTGATCTAAATGATAATAATACTAATAACAGTAACAAACTGGAAAAAAGAAGAGTCAATTATCGTAAAACTTCTGAATTATGAAATGCACTTAAGTTATGAAGTAGTTTTCTATGCTTAAATTAAAGAAAACGATATGTGTAAATTTTTCTGTCGATGACCATAGTTTTCTATGATTTGGATCATAGAAAACTATCTAGTGCACACGAGATATTAAGTGGCTCTGAGTTATGAAGCACTTATATTGATTTTTTTTCTTATATGACCGAAGATGTGAAACTGACCGATAATTCGTAACTAACCCTACACCAATAATTACTACTTACATGCTAGGAAAATCTTTTTTATTTGCTGAGAACATTTTAAGTAAAAAAAGAATTAAATATACTGTACATTGTCAAATGAAAAGACTATTTAACTAAAGACTATTTAACTAAAGACTATTTAACTAAAGACTATTTAACTAAAGACTATTTAACTAAAGACTATTTAACTAAAGACTATTTAACTAAAGACTATTTAACTAAAGACTATTTAACTAAAGACTATTTAACTAAAGACTATTTAACTAAAGACTATTTAACTAAAGACTATTTAACTAAAGACTATTTAACTAAAGACTATTTAACTAAAGACTATTTAACTAAAGACTATTTAACTAAAGACTATTTAACTAAAAACTATTTAATAGTCTGGTACTATTGTGAGAGATGTTTTTATTGTATCCGAGGTACCTTTTGAAATGTTATTTTATTCACTGCATCCATGATACCATTATAATATACGAGCTACGGTTTCAATGCAGGTATCCTAGATGCCATTCAAAGTGAACTGTTGATTGTAAACAAGATACTTTAAAGGTGACTACTAAATGTAAATCACATACATGTGTATCAGGGATACCCTTAGCAGATACAAATACAGTTTGGTGACATATTTTTGTGTAACAGGGATACGGAAACAGTTTGGTGACTCAGTTATTTGTATCAAGGATACGAATAGAATGTACAGATAAAGTGTGATAAGATTATGCATCAGGGATACGTTTAGCAGATGCAGTTACATTTCCTAGTCGTTAAATTATTTCACAGGAAACAGATAAACTTTGAAGTTTTACTGATAATAAAAACTATAAATAAAAACGAGAGAAATTAAAATAGAGAATATTTTGAATGATAAAAATAAAGGAGATGACTTTAAATCACTGTAGAAAAATTAAATAAATTGAAAACTTGGGAATTGTTTTCCAAATTCTAATTTAAAAAGGTAACTAGTTAAGAAAAAAGGTGAAACATATGAAGAGGAAAATGAAGGGGTTAATGGAGAGAAAGAGGAACATGAAGAGTTGAGAAGGTAAGACGAGAAGTGCGGCACAAACCTAACCTCACTGAGTCAGAAAGAACACTGATGGTAGAGGGGTGGGGAGTACATACCCTCTAAATGAAGCTATTGGGATTTATATTTTCTTAAGTAATTTAATATGTGAGTATAACAGAAAATGATTATATAGTGCGCGAATTTAAATATATTATTGTGTACATCGTTGATAAAATGCCTTAAAAGGGAATTAAATACAAGGAACTGGAAGAAAGAGTCAGATAGGAAAGTGGCACCATGAACAAAGTCACCTACACGATAGTTGGTGACAATGCTCATGCATGCAGAAAAGCTACTAAATGGCTTACCAAGAAATGTGGCGAAAAGAGACACAAGCACCTGTGACTGCACTTACGGATGAAAGAGGAAAATGAAGAGGTGATAGTGAATGAAGCCTACGAGTTTACCTAACGCAAAATCTAAGAGGAAAATGAAGAGGTGATAGTAAATGAAGCCTACGAGTCTACCTAACACAAATTCTAAGAGGAAAATGAAGAGGTGATAGTAAATGAAGCCTTCGAGTTTACCTAACACAAAATCTAAGAGGAAAATGAAGAGGTGATAGTAAATGAAGCCTACGAGTCTACCTAACACAAATTCTAAGAGGAAAATGAAGAGGTGATAGTAAATGAAGCCTACGAGTTTACCTAACGCAAAATCTAAGAGGAAAATGAAGAGGTGATAGTAAATGAAGCCTACGAGTCTACCTAACACAAATTCTAAGAGGAAAATGAAGAGGTGATAGTAAATGAAGCCTTCGAGTTTACCTAACACAAAATCTAAGAGGAAAATGAAGAGGTGATAGTAAATGAAGCCTACGAGTCTACCTAACACAAATTCTAAGAGGAAAATGAAGAGGTGATAGTAAATGAAGCCTACGAGTTTACCTAACGCAAAATCTAAGAGGAAAATGAAGAGGTGATAGTAAATGAAGCCTACGAGTCTACCTAACACAAATTCTAAGAGGAAAATGAAGAGGTGATAGTAAATGAAGCCTTCGAGTTTACCTAACACAAAATCTAAGAGGAAAATGAAGAGGTGATAGTAAATGAAGCCTACGAGTCTACCTAACACAAAATCTAAGAGGAAAATGAAGAGGTGATAGTAAATGAAGCCTACGAGTCTACCTAACACAAAATCTAAGAGGAAAATGAAGAGGTGATAGTAAATGAAGCCTACGAGTCTACCTAACACAAAATCTAAGAGGAAAATGAAGAGGTGATAGTAAATGAAGCCTACGAGTCTACCTAACACAAAATCTAAGAGGAAAATGAAGAGGTGATAGTAAATGAAGCCTACGAGTCTACCTAACACAAAATCTAAGAGGAAAATGAAGAGGTGATAGTAAATGAAGCCTACGAGTCTACCTAACACAAAATCTAAGAGGAAAATGAAGAGGTGATAGTAAATGAAGCCTACGAGTCTACCTAACACAAAATCTAAGAGGAAAATGAAGAGGTGATAGTAAATGAAGCCTACGAGTCTACCTAACACAAATTCTAAGAGGAAAATGAAGAGGTGATAGTAAATGAAGCCTACGAGTCTACCTAACACAAAATCTAAGACCTCGTAGTTGAAGAGCATAACCCTAGCGCTATCCTCTAAAACTGCAAGTAGCGTTAAAAAAAATGATAAAAATGAAAAAAAGACAATACATAATCCAAATTACAACAGTTCAGAGCCCAAGGAACACCACCCCCCTTCTCTTCCATTCACCACAGACAGCTTCAGGATAGAGCCCCTGGGGGCGTATAATATGCATAAGTATAACAACCAACCCTTTGTTGTTATTCATGCATTAGTATATTCATATTGACTTACCTACTCATGTTCAATGTTATTATCAATCACTTCTTATCTAGTTATCACAGATAATATTTGATAGGCTCAGATAATCAAAAGCCAATTAGTATTAAACCAATGCAACGTTATTCAGGAAGAATCCGTGAAACGAGACTATTGAATATATAACATCTGTAATATTGAAGCTAATTGAATAAATTTGTATGAATCTATGAATTGATTGATGTGCGATAGCGGTAGTTAATATTAGATTGCAATCGCCACCACCAGGTGTCGCTGTGAGCCAATAAAGGTGTGATTTGACACACTAACCTTAGCACTCTAAAGAAACATATGCTGTGACACAGTGTCTACCCCTAAGTACCTACATGTGTGTAGGACATAAGCACCTACCTACCAGTTAATAGAACATCATGTCAGTGAATAGAGTGTCCTACAGCACTCCTTTTGGGAGAGTGAAGTGTCCGCTGAAGGATGAGTGGAAAGAAGTCCAAGAAATTGTGCTCTACGAATATCCTGGCATAGAAGTGTCTGTAAGTACTGGCAAATGTTTAAATTCAAATTCATTTAATGAATATATTGTTACCATATCGAATAATTCCCCCCCCCCCCCCCCTCTCTACCCTAACCCCCCGTTAGTTGCTCAGTTACGGTGCCACAATTAACGCGATTTACGCCAGGGATGATTCGAACTCCGAAGCCAACATCGTCTTGGGTTTCGATGATATTGAAGGTACGTAATTTGGTGCAGTAGAACTCCTCTATAGTGAACTCCTCTGTAGTGAACTCCTCTATAGTGAACTCCTCTATAGTGAACTCCTCTATAGTGAACTCCTCTGTAGTGAACTCCTCTATAGTGAACTCCTCTATAGTGAACTCCTCTATAGTAAAATACTCTATAGTGAACTCCTCTATAGTGAAATCATTTATAGTGAACTCCTCTATAGTGAACTCCTCTGTAGTGAACTCCTCTATAGTGAACTCCTCTATAGTAAAATACTCTATAGTGAACTCCTCTATAGTGAAATCATTTATAGTGAACTCCTCTATAGTGAAATACTCTATAGTGAACTCCTCTATAGTGAAATCATTTATAGTGAACTCCTCTATAGTGAAATACTCTATAGTGAACTCCTCTATAATGAACTCCTCTGTAGTGAACTCCTCTATAATGAACTCCTCTGTAGTGAACTCCTCTATAGTGAACTCCTTTATAGTAAAATACTCTATAGTGAACTCCTCTATAGTGAAATCATTTATAGTGAACTCCTCTATAGTGAAATACTCTATAGTGAACTCCTCTATAGTGAAATCATTTATAGTGAACTCCTCTATAGTGAAATACTCTATAGTGAACTCCTCTATAGTGAACTGCTTTATAGTGAACTACTCTATAGTGAACTCATATATAGTGAACTCCTCTATAGTGAACTCCTCTATAGTGAACTCCTCTATAGTGAACTCCTCTATAGTGAACTCCTCTATAGTGAACTCCTCTATAGTGAACTCCTCTGTAGAGTCCTGAGTAAAAGAACTACCCCGTATAGTGGAATATTTTTCTTTAGTTTTAACATAAGAACATAAAAATCAATCAAAACACATTTAGATTAGGAAGAAATAATCTATTTAAAAGAAATCTAAATCAGACAATCGAGTACCTAATCCTCATAATATCTCGATTTATTTATGATGAGTTTCCAAATAATCTTCATTAAACCTACAAATAAATGAATAAATGAAGATTACATTGTAACTCTCAGCATAAATGGCCGTAATTTAGTTTATTCTATCCGCTAGTTTGTTGTAATGCACACTTTATGATTGATTAATGACCTGACAGAGAGGTTTGGGGGGCACGCCCAAATATCTCATAATCCTCATAATAGTCATAATATCTTTTTTTCTTACTTGGCTAATTAGCAGAGGTCAATTCTCATACGTTTGTTAGGTATCTAATAACTGTTTTCTATCACCAGGTCACGTGGCCAATAAATATTTTGGCAGCACAGTGGGCAGGTGCGCGAACAGAATAAAAGATGGAAAAATTAGCTTAGAGGGCAGGGACTACCAACTCACAAAGAATGAGAACGCTACTCATCATCTGCATGGTGGCAATGAAGGCTTTCATAAGGTAGAGAAATATTAACAATAGATCTAATAAAGTAATCAATAACTATTAATTCGCCGAAAAACTATAATTTTACAACTTAGAGATATATTATATATATCTCTGAGTAGATCAGAGACGAATTATATATTAAACTATTTACACTAATCTAATTAAACTAAATAATCAATTATCAATAAGGCACCCTTTTTCTGTTTTAGCTAATTTTCACTGGAGTTTCTTCCATCAAGAAGAACATTTCAATGGACCACTTAGAGAAATCTCAGGGAAATTTTTTACGAATTGAACGGCGATTCGAAAGAACAGTTTTAATTTATTTATTAAGAGAACCAAATATAAATTCGGATCTCTACGATCCAAAAAAAGTTGATTTATAGTTTTTGCGGTCTGAAATATATGTCTCTTCTTTCCACCAATATCATATCGATTCTACAATCTTCGCATGCCATTTTCTCTCCTAAAAGATCCTTCAATTTCAACCACTCTATTACATTTTAAGTACTTTTTTTGATATCAATGAGATATCCTTGAATGTTTTCTCATAGATGGATCCTACATCTTGAACAAAGAATAATAATTAATTTGATATCTGAGTAAGAAATAATAGTAGTAACAGAACCTATTATATTGATCAAGCCTAATGTTTAAAAATATAAGAAGTTGTAAGTAGAGTGCTATGTTGATTTACGTTCTTAAAATTTTGCATGTTTACTTGGACGATCCGAAAATTTTTATGATTTACTTTTACGGTACGATTTTTCTTATCATACCGTAAAAGTAAATGCTGAAATGTTTATAAATTACTGCCTTTGACCTAGGAAATACTGGTTAAAATAGCTAAAATCTAACAGCTAGGTCTTTCTGTTCACTAGTTCACTATGACCAGCAACTAGTAGCTGTTCGTATATGTACAGATAATGATTAAACTATAAGAGCAATCTTTATTTTCAGAGAATATGGGATTTTGAAATTGAGAGTGACAGTCAAGTTACATTCAAACTGACATCGAGCGATGGAGAAGATGGATACCCCGGTAAATTAGAAGCAGAAGTCACCTACAAACTTCTTGACAACAAACTACACATCGACTACAAAGCTTTTGCCCGTGACACCACAATCGTCAACATGACCAACCATTCCTACTACAATTTAGCCGGATTCGGTTCCGGCAAAAGTGAACTAGGCAGACATCTTGTGCACCTGGAGAATGTCGATAGGTATTTACCAGTGGATGCTGAGAAAATACCTACAGGTGAAATAAAGTCGGTGGTAGGAACACCTTTCGATTTCACAAAGCCGAAACACATGGCTGAGGCTCTGGAAGAAGCTCCGGGCAATGGATTCGACCACTGCCTCGTGTTGAGAAACTACGAAAACAATGAGGGGCTGAAATACGTCGGAGAGATTCAACACGGGAGCGGTAATATATTCAATATATCATGTATTTGGCTAAGTTACATCAATCAATATAAGTTTAAAGACTGATACAAGTATTGTTTACAACATCTGAAAAAACTGTGTCAAAATTATAGTACTTACTGTGTCCCAATTGGAGTACTTAATGTGTCCCATTGGAGTACTTACTGTGTCCCAATTGGAGTACTTACTGTGTCCCATTGGAGTACTTACTGTGTCTCATTGGAGTACTTAATGTGTCCCATTGGAGTACTTACTGTGTCTCATTGGAGTACTTAATGTGTCCCATTGGAGTACTTACTGTGTCTCATTGGAGTACTTAATGTGTCCCATTGGAGTTTTTTATACCTCATATACAAACAAATAAATCATTTTATTATTTTTTACATATTCTTAAATAAAAAAAATGTAGACGAATAAATAAATTATTTTATATTTTTTCGTAAGGTCGCTTCATGAAGATTTGGACGACAAACCCAGGCTTGCAGTTCTACACTGCCAATCATTTCCCGGAAGAAAAGGGTACACTGGTAGGGAGTGAGGGAAAGTCTTTCCTAAAACACGGAGCTATTGCTGTCGAGTCACAGATATTCCCTAATGCTGTGAACCAGGTGAATGCTATATTTGTATGGTGAATCTATACGGTTTTTTGATTTCTTGAAAAAGCATCCTGGAAAACCTAGATATATCTTAATTTTTTGAACAAATCGAAAGTTCAAAGAAAAAAAGTTTCCATGTCACTCTTTTAAGTATATAATGATTTAAAGGAAAAAGCGTTTATTGTTTAAATGGGTATTCGAATTTTTTTATCAAATAATACTGTGTCATAATTTGCAATCTTCATTTGGAATATCATTGTCAGTACTAATATTTTGTTAATGAACTGTAGGAGAATGTGTACGCATAACATTTAAAATTGAAAACCAATTTCGTGTATAATTTTCGTCAATCTTATTTATCTCGTATGATTTCAATTAACAATTAGACATTAATTTAAAACTTTGAACTGATTCAGATATTCCATAAATTAGAGGGCAGAATTCTTGACTTTTGGCAAACTCTGAATTACGGATAATATTAAATTACTATTAGTCCCAAATTTGTAATTCGAGTTTCCTCCTCAGTCGAATTTTCCGAATGTTGTGGTTAGGAAGAACCAGAAATACAACCAGAAGATCGTCTACGAAATTGGCCGCAGATCTCAGGAAGCTTCAGGGCAGTTCAAGGCCGATTCAGAGCATTTTGTAGCAGTCAAAGAGAGGATTGCAATGAGGAAGGCACGAGCCAAGCAGTTCAGGGACGATAATCACTGCCCTGAAGATGTGCATCCGGCAGCTTCTTTTGAAACTTTATACCCATATTTAGAGTGAGATTATTAATATTAGTGAGTTTGTGTTGGTGAAATAATAAACAAGAAACTGTTGTAGTGCTTTCGCTTCCTTTATACCACATTATAGCTATTAAGTAATTTGTGAATAAATTTAATTATTAATGATATACTTTTATTGAATTATCTCTGAAAAAATTCTACGGGTTTCTGCTTATTTTTTATTATTTACAATTTATATTCGATATTTAAAACTGAAGTGTTGACTGACATTATATTTCATACTCTGTAATATATGAAATGTGTTACAATTGAAGTGACTACTTTTGTACAACTACGAGGTCTTAGATTTTGTGTTAGGTAGACTCGTAGGCTTCAATTACTATCACCTCTTCATTTTCCTCTTAGATTTAATGTTAGGTAGACTCGTAGGCTTTATTTACTATCACCTCTTCATTTCCCTCTTATATTTTGTGTTAAGTAGACTCGTAGACTTCATTCACTATCACCTCTTCATTTTCCTCTTAGATTTTGTGTTAAGTAGACTCGTAGACTTCATTCACTATCACCTCTTCATTTTCCTCTTATATTTTGTGTTAGATAGACTCGTAGGCTTCAATTACTATCACCTCTTCATTTTCCTCTTAGATTTTGTGTTAGGTAGACTCGTAGACTTCAATTACTATCACCTCTTCATTTTCCTCCTATATTTTGTGTTAAGTAGACTCGTAGGCTTCAATTACTATCACCTCTTCATTTTCCTCTTATATTTTGTGTTAGATAGACTCGTAGGCTTCATTTACTATCACCTCTTCATTTTCCTCTCATATTTTGTGTTAGATAGACTCGTAGGCTTCATTTACTATCACCTCTTCATTTTCCTCTTATATTTTGTGTTAGATAGACTCGTAGGCTTCATTTACTGTCACCCCTTCATTTTCCTCTTATATTTTGTGTTAGATAGACTCGTAGGCTTCATTTACTATCACCTCTTCATTTTCCTCTTATATTTTGTGTTAGATAGACTCGTAGGCTTCATTTACTGTCACCCCTTCATTTTCCTCTCATATTTTGTGTTAGGTAGACTCGTAGGCTTCATTTACTGTCACCCCTTCATTTTCCTCTTATATTTTGTGTTAGGTAGACTCGTAGGCTTCATTTACTATCACCTCTTCATTTTCGTCTTACATTCGTGAGTGCAGCCACTGGTGCTTGTGCTCCTTTTCATCACATTCCTTGGTAAGTTGAGTAGCTTTTCTGCATCCAAAAAATTGCCATCGACTGATGGTTGGTGACTTAATTAATGTTCTTGGTGCCACTCTGACTGCTGCTCGAAATCTTTTGTATTTAATTTCCTTTTTGACGTCAGTGATAGCAGACATAACCACCCCCCATAATAATAATTTTATTTTTATTTTGCGATAGTTGTTTATGAACTCATTCGTATCCTCTCTGATAAAAACTTCAAACCAAATGAATATGTTAGAATGACATTATAAGTTTTTCCCATAAACATTAGTTTATCAATTTATAGCTTTAAAATAGTTCATCAATAACATCCGAAATAACTGATAATTCACTGGGGAAACCCTTTTCAATTTTGATTACATCTAGGATGTTACGAACGTATGAGTCTAACTTATCGAAATAGTTAAAAAGAAATAATGTTAAGCCTTAACCTCTTTGTACGCAGTGTACCATATTTGAGTGGAAAGACTGATACAAATATGGATAATAATTATTGAGAAAAAATCTGAAAATAAATAATATAAAAAAAGATTGTTATATTTTTTTTCTCAAGCCCTTAGGGAAAGTTACGAATTATCGGTCAATACTACATCTTCGGTCATATAAGATAAAATAAATTAAAAAAATTGTTATTATTACACAGTGCTAACTAATAATAATAATTTTTATATCGTTCTTTCTTATATGACCGAAGATGTAGTACTGACCGATAATTTGGAACTTACCTTCTACGTATAAGATTAACTTTTCGGGCAAAATAGACTCAAAGTATTGCTCGTATTATCAAAAGGGTAATAATTAAAATAACAATTTTGAAGGTATTTTTAGATTTGAAGCTGGAATGGAAAGATGTCTCTTCATCATCAGGAACAAGGAATGAAAAGCCTGTACCTTACATTGAATTTTGTGACAAACTCTCGTGTGCTGGATACCTACTTTCAGTTCCATATTTTGATATACAGTATTCTAAATGAATTATGATTTATACTCGGTGATACATGCAGGTATCACGGATAACAACTAAAATAAATAATAACTAATTAGTTTTTTATTATATTCTCTTGGAAAAAGTAGGAGGAGCTTAGCAAAAAGTCTGGTGTAAAGACTTAAAAAACCCTACGTGTGTACGGCCCTTTACAGTGTCATGACAGAGCCACCGTGATATTCAACCTGGACCCGGCCTGGGCGGTGATTACCGGGAAATATCTCCTGAAAAGCATTTCCCGGACAACATTGATACTTATGACCCTTGCGGTGGGGTTAGCGGGCGGGGATTGGTTAGCTAGAATGGTAATGTGAGGTTTCACCGTTTCAGTTTGTACCATATAGTACTGAGTAATGGATGAATTTTGAAGTAAAACGAATGGAGTTTGAGGTAAATCTGCGTGCAGCTGCGTGACAACGGTACTAACATTGGGTTTTTGGTGTGGGGAACCTTATATTGCATCTAATAATGTAACACACCAATAGCGTCTAAGTATTTTTTTTCTTTTTTTTTATAAAGGCCTCCTTGTAATACGACTGATGAGGCTAGAATACCTGTGCAGGTGATATGTATTAAAAAACTAAACGAAAATACTGAAAATAATTTACGAAGCTGTGTTTCAATAGATGATGAGAATGGTTAATTAGGTTGTGGAATTAGGTAACTTTATAATATGCATTATATACTAATTTATTCACATAGTTCTAACAGGGTGTACGTGTATACTATTGCCTATATAAATTGTATGGAAAGAGCATTGATATTCATGCATTTGTTGTATATTTCAGCCTGGTGTTTGTTGTCCTTCAATACATAAACTTTACACGAAACTTTTTATATCCTGAGGCCATTCCTATTCGTATACTCTATAATACTAATTATTTAACTAGTGATAATTAGCTCTATTGAATGATCAATCTAAATAACTAATTTCTAAATTACCGGGTTATTTATTTTGTGAACTAATGATATTATATATCATGTAGTTTATGCATGCCAATCCACAGTGAAAATTACGAGATTTTATATGAAAAATACTTTTTATCTTTAAATGATGCCTCATGCTTAACTTATAAGTTAAACATATTTATTTTATTCGATAGGTAATTAGAACATATATTTATTTTAATAGTGTAAAATGGAGGCTATATTAATATCTTTTTCTCAAATCTCATCGTGTGAACGCTGCTCTACAAAAGTTCGAGTGAAAAATTTCGAGACATGACGTCACTATCAGTAAACAAAATGGATATAAAACATTCAGTGTTTCTACTTCTTCTAAATTGATTTGAAACCTCATTTTGTAATTGAATAATATTCTATAAGTTTAATTTTCTCTTTTAAAGAATTTTCAATATGTTAAACATTTTCTTATGTGTCGAAATGTACTATTTTCGAATTTGTCAGAATATAGAAAATTGATTGTCAATCTGTTATCAAATTTATCTCTAAGTTACTTTATTTTATTATGTAGTAAAATCTTTCAATTGCAACTCATTGTTTTTTAAATTCATTTATATTAATTGTTATTCCAACTTCTTTAAAAAAGATTTTAGAAGTATTTTTGTATTGATAGGAAAATATGTTATTGGGTAAGGATATGATTGAAAAACTGAAACTTGCAATATTTGTAATCAATTTCAATTAATAACATTTAAACTAAGGAATGAGGAGAGACAAGAGAATTAATTTATTAGGACTCTAACTTAATTAAAAGATTAATCTGTTGACTAGTAAGAAATAAAATAATTAAATCATAAAGATACTAATATCAATATAGAACTCATGATATTCTTAATTCCAATTTAACTATTAATTATCCTGAATCTTGGTGATTTGGTCGATATCCTTATCCTTGGTAGAAGCCTGGGTTGAATCCTTGGCCGAATCCTCCGCCGAATCCTTGTCCGAATCCGCCCCTTTGGGGTCTGGCAAACAGACTACTAATGTCTGAAATTGCTCCGAACAAACCACCGCTTCTTGAATTACGTCCGCCAGAAAGAAATCTACTAAACTTGCTGAATTTGCTGCTTCCTCTTCTACTACTTGATCGTCTGCGTGGGGACCTTTTCTCTCTCTTGAACTCTTCATATTCTCCCTCGGAGGAGATGTCTGCCGTTGGTTCGTCTTCCTGTTCGTCATAGTAGTCCTGTACCAGGTCCATCAACTTGTTCATCCACTTCTCATAATCATCGTCCTTCTCCAAATTATTTTTTCTTATTTGGACTTCATCGGAAGAAGTTTTAGAAGCATCTGCAAAAGAAGGGGGTAGGGTGTTGTGAGTATATTGCAGTACACTTTATAGTAAATGGCATCTGCAAAAGAAGGTGGTAGGGTGTTGTGAGTATATTGCAGTACACTTTATAGTAAATGGCATCTGTAAAGAAGGTGGTAGGGTGTTGTGAGTATATTGCAGTACACTTTATAGTAAATGGCATCTGCAAAAGAAGGTGGTAGGGTGTTGTGAGTATATTGCAGTACACTTTATAGTAAATGGCATCTGTAAAGAAGGTGGTAGGGTGTTGTGAGTATATTGCAGTACACTTTATAGTAAATGGAATCTGTAAAGAAGGTGGTAGGGTGTTGTGAGTATGTTGCAGTACACTTTATAGTAAATGGCATCTGTAAAGATGGTTATTGGTAGGGTGTTGTGAGTATTACTGATAATTTTTCAAGATCAAATTATATTCACCTTGAGTTGGCAAAGCTTCAGATTTCCCGAGGACGAAACTCAAGAGTATGACGCTACTGAAGAACAGGAGAGCGATCTTTGAGGAGTGAGACATCTCAGCGAGCAAGAGAGAAGTCTTCTTCTTAGACTGAACTTTCTTGCAGTGAGCAAAACAAAGATGGCCACCATCTTAAATACCAAAAAGATTGCACCATTTTTAGTGGCTGTATCCGCTTCTTTGATATCGACTATTCGTGAATTTAGAAGAGAAGAGTTCAAATCAATAATCTGAAAAGGATGTTGGTGAAACGTTCTTCGTTTCTCATGAATATGTGTACATCTCGCTGTGAAAATGAATTATATTTACAAATGAAAACTAAATAAACTGCTATACTATCCTGGTGGTCTGAATTTGGTAGCAATTAATTATGACAGCTTGAGATAATTTTGACATTAGCATTGAAAAAAGAATATTATAGTTCAGTGAAATTTTTAGAATTTGAGTGGTGTCTAACAGAGCTAATCACGTATGTGTCCGATAAGTTTACCGCTCTCATTTATCCGCCGGAGAGCTCACCGCCGTCAATTCATCACACGGCAAGTTCACCGCAAAATAAATTCACTACAAAATAATTTAATTTAAAAAAATAACAAAAATAAAGATTACAAACAAAGATTATCAACAAAGGCCTTTATTTTATATGATCCGCAGGTTTTTCTTCAGCCTTCAGTTGCTTATTATTCCTGACTATTACAAAAGTTACTAAAAACAAATAATAATGTTGAATTTGGCACAGAACATTCAAGAGGAAATGACTTCTGTACATGCAAGTAAATGAAAGATTTTAGAATCTATCAAGCATGAACAAAAGTAACTGAAATTAACATAACATAACAAGGCAACGGAAGAAAGACCTCCATTTAATCTGCTCCTCATCTAGGCTTGAATGTATTATTTTGTTCGATAAAGTTTATTCATTTATTTATCTGCAAGGCTCGTTCTCGTCTATGACGAACATGGCGATATCGTTGATAATGTTCGAGGGTGTTGCACTCCATTTAGTTACAGCAAAACCACCTAGTAGACCAGCCTCCTAGTAGACAAACCTCCTAGTAGACAAACCTCCTAGTAGACCAACCTCCTAGTAGACCAACCTCCTAGTAGACAAACCTCCTAGTAGACAAACCTCCTATTAGACCAAAATATTTTTGAAACTGTACTGGGAAAAACCTCGTACTAGACAAATCACAATTTTTGTCACCTGACAGTTATTCTAGAGTAAATATTACAAGGAATAATAATTACAATACTGTTTTAAAGATAATTATCTAATTTGAAGGATGTATTATATTTATTTATGCTTTTTTTATGATAAAATATAAGGCAGAATTGGTTTCAGATTTATTGGTAGAGTCTGTGCTAAAAAAATTGATGTGGAAAGTTATAGACAACTAGATACAGTGAAGACTATTATAATTTCATAAAATGATAATTTGATTGAAAGAAATATTATATTCATTTTAATTGAAGCAAAAAAATTCATACTGTTTCTAATTATGTTAGTCACCATTAATTTGGCATTAAAGTTATCATAAACAAATAGAGATATCGAAATATTAAAGTCACCGCTTTACTTTTAAAGAAAACGATTTTGGTCTAGTAGGAAACAAATAAAGTGACTTTCTTACTAGACCAAACAAACTTGGAACGTAACTCTGGTCTACTACGAGGTTTTGCTGTACCTAATTTTAATCATTTTAATGCATTGTGCATATATACAGGGTGGTCTCGAAGTTGTTGTCATTTTTCTGCAACGGATGCTGTTAAATTGATCTTATGAGGAGTCTATTAGCAATTATAGAATACGACGAAACATATCAAGTATTTATCTATGTTCTCTATTAATTACAGTTGTCAAACCCTTTTTATCAACAAAGGAATTGCCAACACACATTATTGGCCATGCGGTGAATTTACCGCGAGGTGAATTTACCGCGAGGTGAATTGAGTTGCGAAGAACTTATCATGCGCTAAATTGAGGGCGGTTAATTTTCAGGCGGTGATCTTACCTGTAATCAACCGCGAGCCACTTAGCTTTAAAACGAATTTACTTATTCTATGTTTATGTGCAACTTTAAGTTCATGAATTTTCGGAATTTGCCAATGCAGATCATTGTGTTTTTTTATAGTTTTTCATGGAACCACTTTCCTTTCTGACTGTTCTTTGAAAACCCTTGTATTTAATTTCCTTTTGCCGTCAGTGATATGGGATGTAAAACCCACCGATAACAACAATTTCGTATTTAGTTATAGTTGTTTATGAACTCATTCGTTTCCTCTCTGATAAAGACTTCAAACCAAATGAATATGTTTAAAAATGATAAGATAATTTTTCCCATAAACATTAGTTTATCAATTTATAACTTTAAAATAGTTCATCAATAACATCCGAAATAACTGATAATTCACTGGGGAAACCCTTTTCAATTTTGATAATATTTAGGATGTTACGAACGTAGGAGTCTAACTTATCGAAATAGTTAAAAAGAAATAATGTCAAGCCTTAACCTCTTTGTACGCAGTGTACCATATTTGATTTACAGGAAAATCTCACTTTTATTTCAAAAATGGTTATTGTTGAAATGGTTACGGTGAAATATGCATCACAAAAAATTGTCTCCGTTTTCTATGTCTATCTGTAACAAACTTTGAGAGATGACTCGAAATTATTTCAGGTTTTATATAAAAAAAACAGGGCCCCCAAGCAACCATGACACATTGTGACAACATGGGCACTAGATGGTTAGATGGGCAAGAGATGGCAGACTGAAAAGTAGCCTAGAAATTACATGGGGTTGCTGTGGTTTTCCATTCTCATGGAATGTTACCTTGGGAGAAGGTAGGTTCAGTGTGGCGAATCCATCCCATTGAATTGTCATATCGGCACAACCTAATTAATATAAAGCGTATCAACATTATATGGCGTAAACTTGATTAACATATTGACAACATCTTGGGCCAAGATGGTTTAAAGCATAACAGCCCATGCTGTCACCATGTTGACCCATTTTGCAAGAAAATACACACAGTACCAATACGATTTGTCAACCTAGTGCTCACATGGGTCCCATTAACTTGTGTAGCTATGGATAGCTGCCTGCTTGAATAAAGATCAAAATTGATATTTAGATATTATCATAAAAAATGTCTTTGAACAAACAAAAATTACAAAGATAATTTTTATTGGAATTGAAAGAGATATAAACTCAACGGGTACCCATTTTATCAGGAGGGTTTTTCACGTATTTTTAATAACCCCCTCAATAAACGGTGCTAGGTA
The DNA here is from genome assembly GCA_947561585.1 of Caprella mutica. NCBI lineage: Eukaryota > Metazoa > Arthropoda > Malacostraca > Amphipoda > Caprellidae > Caprella > Caprella mutica. The sequence goes on along the minus strand of CANNZV010002015.1, from coordinate 14,726 downwards.
ATTTGTCCCAGTAATTTTATTCTTGTATGATGTACTTAATTACTTATTATGTCAATATTATGTAACTATACTTCAAGAGTTAAATTCATTTGTTTATCTTTATCAAAATATATTCTTCTGTACCCTTCAAACCGCTGCTACATCAGAAATGACAAAATTAATATTAAGAGTAATCGTGTATAATCGTGTAAGATAGTATTTTTAATATGCTATTTTATTTTAATATATTATTTTATTTTAATAAGCTTGAGGTCAAATTACAGGGGGGGGGGGGGAATTACCGGGAGTCAAATCACGGCGATTGGGGGCAAGTTACCGGGAATCAAATTACCGGTCACGTTAACATTGGTTTATAAAAATCTACATTTGATACTTGTTGTGTAGTGTCATTTACAGTCAGTTGTATTGTACATGAATAGTTTAATATGACACAATAATATATACAAATTAAAAGGCAAAATATATGTAGCTATTATATGATGAAGGATATATCTCATGTTTATTCGTTAGTAATTTCTCTCAAACAATTCCAAGTATGAAAATCTTTTCGGTTCAAAATATAGAAATGGTTACATAGATTAAAACATTATTTCCTCCACATAAAATACAACAGTAAAGACTAACAACCCATTAACTTGGTAAATGACTCGATAGACAAAATTGGTAACTTATAGGACTATTTATATATTAATACGATAGTGTGTTTGTTGGTGTTTGTTTCTTACTGTATAGTAATTAGTTTTTTGTGAGTGAAGGTGGAGGAAGAGAAGGAGGGGGAAGTGTAGGTGGAGGAAGTGAAGGTATGGGGAAGTGTAGATGGAGGAAGAGAAGGTGGAGAAAGTGAAGATGGAGGAAGTCTAGGTGGGGAAAGTGTATGTGAGAGAAGTGTAGGTGGGGGAATTTGTAGTTTGGGAAAGTGAAGATGGGGGTAGTGTAGATTGGTAAAGGGTAGGGAGGGGGGGTTTGGGCTATAGGTAGGGGAAGTGAGGGTAAACTCTGGAGCTAAAACATAACTTTGTTTAGGTAAAAGGTTCTATGGTGATAATTCAATGGATGAAATGAACTGTTGAATACATAATTACAATTAATTTACTCTCTATAGCTAATTAAACTGTTCAACCGACTGACACGTTATTTTGTGTTGATTAGACCAAGACCTATTTTTTGATTTCCCAATTCCGTCGAATCTCCACGGGGTGCAGCTAGTAATAACAATGTCTGGTTACTGACATACCACAATGAAAGAAAACTTAACTATTTAAAGTACAGTAAACAAACCATTTCTCTCTTGTTGGTATATCGATGAGAATCTTTATTTAATTGAGTAGAATATATTTTTAAAAATCCGATTTAGAAAAATAAATATAACTAAATCTCAACCAAAGCGGCGCCATCTTGTGAGGAAATTGTTAGGTAGCACAAATAATAGATCGCATCCGCAAGATATCTCTAACTTTTCACTGTTTATTTGTATGTTTTTATTCACGTTCTGTATTCACTTTATATTAAATTTAAGTTTATATTATGTTAAATAATTAATTTCAATCATTTATTGAGGATCTAGTACAATTATTATTGTTTAAACTTCGTTAATGGTCGGTCGGACAGCTGATTATGTAAGCAACAGACCGCACCGCCGTTGCGGTAAACATTACAATTAAATGCGTGCATATTATAATATACATTTTTTCTGGTTGTTGTACTTCAAACGAATGATATTACTGATTACTGACAATATTTTTTACAATAAGCACTATTTTTTTTAAATAAGTTTACTGTCCCTTTAAGCCGAACGACAAACGTAAGTATTAGGAACGACTGTTTCGTTGGAACAAAGTCAAAATAACTTGCACAGCAAAATAGGATTATAAATTTAGTTGTCACAATATGCTTTTAAAATTATAGATCCCTAACATATCATAGACGGAGAGAATGACTGATCTCAAATGTTATATTTTGTAATAATATCATAATGTTACAATATAGCAAATGAGTTTCTAATTTGAATTCATTCGAATTCAGTATTAATTTCATATTTTTTAGTATTTAGTCTTTTGTTTTTCTAGTATTGACTTTATGCATTTTTAGTATTTCGTTTTTAGTACTTTTTGTACTAGGTTCGTATTCAGTACCTACAGCGATACGAGCATCCTTATCCTCTGATGAAAATTCTTTGAACCAAATAAAAATGATAAAACTATATCACATGTTTTTTTCCTTTAAAAAATACCCACTAGTTGTTTTATCAATTTATTATTTAGAAAAAAGTTCATCCATAACATCCGAAAATGAATGATAATTCACTCGGGAAAGCCCTACTCCTATTCTGATAACAGCGAAAAATATAAAGGGGCAGTGAACCTTAAAAAACTTTTTCTTCTTTGTTAGATAACTAATTTAAATTATCGGTATCGGTAGTGGAAAACTTATAGTTTGCCGATATTTCACTGTAAAATTGTGTAAAAAAAACTATCAAACCTGAAAGAAGTTAACAAAATATATAAACAACTATTCGAACAAAATATATTATAAGATGGGGAAATATTTTTTAGTTCCAACAAATATTATTAAAATTGCTACCTATTATTTGTTTCATAAATTAATAAATAATTATCTCTGAGAATTGTCACATATGCATACATATATTCGTTTTTATTTACTTATATTAGCTAAATAAAATAAGAATAATATGTTTACATTCAATTTATTCTCTTTATCCGAATCAAGTTAGGTATTATATATTTTTCAATTCTTGCATTTCATAACAATTTAACTATATTCCATTTAAAAGTTTACACTTATATATAATATTATTATTTGTTCTATTAAAAATTAAATAGTTTATCAAATTTATTATAAAAGCTACAATAAAATCATAAATGTACTCAAATGTATGGTATCGGTAGTATCGGAATCGGCTTAAAAAAGTACAAATTGCAGAAGCCCTATTCATCAAATAAGAGAATGCACAATTAACGCGGTTAATTGCCCTAAATTGACGTGAGCGAGACACATATGAACTAATAAATGTGAGCGTACATATGTGTTTGTTTATCCGGTCGTATGAGGAAAATATCTCAAAAAACCTCTTCAAATGCATTATTTGAAAGAAGCAAGGCCGTCTATATACTATATACCCCTCACATTGCATATATTCCAGCTACCAATAACACACAGTTGAAAATTACCTCATTGTATGGCAACACTGACCTGATATATTAATTACCTTCAACGAACCAATCCATTTATCTGTGTAGGGAAATTAATTTACCAGGTTTATACCATAGGATTTCAGTTTTTTCACATAATAGGTATTTTGTCTTTCTTTCTTATATCTTTTGGCTCAAAAATAATCATGACTTAAACCAATACACAGAAATAACCGTCACAATTTCATTTTGATTTCCATTAATTTGATTCAGTTCTGAATACACTTATTTAAATAATTTTCCACACTAATTATAAGCTTAAATGAAGTAACTTTTTATATGTTATCCTCTCAAACTTTATAATTTATTCATATCTTAAAGATTATATTAAACCAACTGGTAATAGTGAAGATCCATTAGATATCATCAGTATCAATAGTTTGAATCTATTTTCATATCTATTTTCCTCTTTTTCATGCTTATTTATCAATGTCTATTTATTTTTGTGTTCATTTATGTGTTTTTTAGAGTTATCAATATTTTTAGAGTTATCCTGAAGATGGATAATTCCCTTTCCGAACGTCACATGTTTACAATAAATAAATATAATGTCAAGTCACTTTTTAACTTTATAACTCTCAAAAGTTATATTGAAAACAGCACCAAACACCTATACAGGAAATTGGGAAAGTGATCTTTAAAATCAGAAATAATAAAGCTCAGCGACTATTCAATATAACTTACGAATAATAATTTGTTGCCATAACTTACACAGAGATGTATGTATCATTGTATATTCTTAAGAAACAGAGAACGTTCCATTGACATCCGCTTCAGATTATAATTTAGGCTGCTCCTCTATTCTAAATTCACAAATAGTCGATATCAAAGAGCGGATACAGCCACTGAAAATGATAGAATTTGTTAGTATTTAAGATGGTGGTCATCTTTATTTGGCTCACTGCAAGAAAAATCAGTCTAAGAAGAAGACTTCTCTCTTGCTCGCTGAGATGTCTCACTCCTCAAAGATCACTCTCCTGTTCTTCACTAGCGTCATCCTCTTGAGTTTCGTCCTCGGGAAAACTGAAGCTTTGCCTACTCAAGGTGAATATAATTTGCTATTGAAAAATTTATCAGTAATACTCGCAAAACCCTACCAATATTCATCTTTACAGATGCCATTTACTATAAAGTGTACTGCAATATACTCACAACACCCTACCACCTTCTTTACAGATACCATTTACTATAAAGTGTACTGCAATATACTCACAACACCCTACCACCTTTACAGATGCCATTTACTATAAAGTGTACTGCAATATACTCACAACACCCTACCACCTTCTTTACAGATACCATTTACTATAAAGTGTACTGCAATATACTCACAACACCCTACCACCTTCTTTACAGATACCATTTACTGTAAAGTGTACTGCAATATACTCACAACACCCTACCACCTTCTTTACACATGCCATTTACTATAAAGTGTACTGCAATATACTCACAACACCCTACCACCTTCTTTACAGATGTTTCTAAGACTTCTTCCAATGAAGTCCAAATGAGAGGAAATGACTTGGAGAAGGACGATGATTATGAGAAGTGGATGAACAAATTGATTGACCTGGTACAGGACTACTATGACGAACAAGAGGATGAACCTACGGCAGACATCACCCTCGAGGATCCAGTGATCAAAACAGAGAAAAGGTCCCCTCCCAGACAATCACAAATTAGAGGAAAAAGATTCATCGATTTCGGAAAGTTGGCTCATTTCATTTCCCCAGAAGGCAAAGGTGGTGATTTTCTGCGAGCCCTATCGACAGTTACTTTATTACTTGATCATTGACCATTCCAGAGAACAACAGTTACATCCAAGCATTCGGTTATTGACCAAATCAATAGGAATTAATACTTTTTATACTTTTTTCTAGTCAACAGATTAATCTTTTCAATAATTTTCTAGTCCTAGTCAACAGATTAATCTGTCAATAAAATTTTAGTCCTAGTCAACAGATTAATCTATCAATAAAAATTAAATCTTAGTGAATTATTTTTCTTGTCTCTCTTTACTCTTTATAGTTTAAATGTATGTTATTAATTGGAATTGATTACAAATATTACAAGATTCAGTTTTTCAATCACATCCTTACCCAATAATATTTTTTCCTGTCAATACAAAAAATACTTCTAAAATCTTTTTTAAAGAAGTTAGAATAACAATTAATATAAATGAATTTAAAAAAAACAATGTGTTGTATTTGAAAGATTTTACTTCATAATAAAATGAAGTAATTTAGAGATAAATTGGATAGGAGATTCACTGTCAAATTCAAAATTCTGATAAATACGAAAAATCGAAAATGTTACATATCGACACATAAGTTGAAGGCAACCTGTAACTTCAACACTGTTTGAATATTTCCCCGTTAACTTTATCCATGTTATAAATTACTAGTATATTGAAAATTGTAGTCGGTAAATTGCTCGAGAGAACAAGATTTGTACTAATTAACAACAGCCGTTCGAATTAACAATAATTGCTCGAGTGAACAAGGATCGCTAGAATTAACTCAAATTTTAAAAATTCAATTGCTCAATGTAAAAACAATGAAGTAGACAATAAGTTAAGGAAATAAGACCAAGTAAAGAAAAAAAAAAGCACGAGTAACAGAGAGGTATTGCAATGCATCGGGAAAAACCCCTCCCCCGTTTGATCGGCAATTCGAAAGCCCAATGTTGCTAAAAAATTATTACAATCCTCACCTAGCCCTAGGTACCTACATCTCATCGGAGTCACATGGGCGATTGAATGACAAAAAAAACGAAAATTGTAGTAACTACCTTAAAAAAGGATATGAAGACTTGATATGATTTCGGTGTTTATTTCGTATTTTTATTGAACAAAGTCAGTAAAATCATAATGAAAGTTGTTTTGATGTTAATAAGTTTATATTAATTATATTCTTAGATGAACAAAAAAATATAAAAGATTATTTAAGATCCATTTATAATACCACATAAGTAAATAATAATGAAAATAATATTTGGTAGCACTGATAGCATTTTAAGTTATTTCACCTATTGAGGTGCAACATTGAAGATTAGTTTAAAAAAAAAACTAATCTACAAATTATCTGGAATTTATGACAAAATCAGCATAGAGGGATAATATTGAGCAGAAGAGTAAAATTTACTACATAAAAAGAGTCATACAATGTACGAATACAGTTATTACTAATAACTTATTATAAATAAAGACGGTTATATGAAGCTAACTCATGATTGAATGACTTTTATAAATAAATTCAAACACGGTGAGCAATTTGATCATTCGAACAATAATTTTTCAAGCAATTGTTTTCGAGCAAATATTTTTCAAGCAATTGTTTTCGAGCAATTGTGTTTAAAGCAATTTATTCAGAACAACTAAAAATCCTTTAAAATAGAAAATGTTACAAATAGAATATATTATTCTAGAAGTAAGTATGTATAATTAATTATTGTTGTATAGCAATGAATTTATTGTTGATAATCTTTAATAGAAACATTTTTGAACCAATAACTTTTTATAAGCAATCTTTGAATGGTTGCCTTCGTAAAATCGCGGAAGGTTATCTTTTGATCGGTTTTTACTAATTTATAGAACCATATTACTTGAAAATTTGTAGGACCATTGGTCAATATCTAGGAACCGTTTGATATATTTTTTGGGGGCAATCGAGTCAAAGGTCAATAATAACTCAAGGATTATTGGATGGTCAATGTCATCTATATAAGCTGCGGCAAAGGTATGCGCTCTACGATTGCCCATTCTAGTTTAGTTATAAATTAGGAACATTTTAGAAGCCATCATTGAAGGGTTATCATTTTAGTTATAATTTAGGAATATTTTAGCAGCTTTCATTGGATGGTTATCATTTTAGTTATCATTTAGGAACATTTTAGCAGCCATCATTGAATGGTTATCATTTTAGTTATCATTTTAGGAACATTTTAGCAGCTTTCATTGAATGGTTATCATTTTAGTTATAATTTAGGAACATTTTAGCAGCTTTCATTGGATGGTTATCATTTTAGTTATAATTTAGGAACATTTTAGCAGCCATCATTGAATGGTTATCATTTTAGTTATCATTTTAGGAACATTTTAGCAGCTTTCATTGAATGGTTATCATTTTAGTTATAATTTAGGAACATTTTAGCAGCTTTCATTGGATGGTTATCATTTTAGTTATAATTTAGGAACATTTTAGCAGCTTTCATTGGATGGTTATCATTTTAGTTATCATTTTAGGAACATTTTAGCAGCTTTCATTGAATGGTTTTCATTTTAGTTATAATTTAAGAACATTTTAGGTTAGGTTATCATCAGGATTGTGGCAATATGCTTTCCCAATAACTCGGGAATATCAGAGACGAAATAAAATGATCGAATAGGTACAATGAAATGGTATCGAATACTATATACCACTGGTGTAGAACCATTCAATACTCTTTAATTCTCTCCTTCTGTAATATTTCCAGGATCTATGATTTTAAACGCATATTGTCACAACAGTAGTTATCAACTTATCATTTCCTGCCCATATTTAGGTATTTGTTAATTTTGTTTACCTTTTTTTCCAGTCTTTGCTCTAATATCGTGAAGTGAGGTTGTGCGTCGCTCCTCAGCCAACAAATTTACAAGATGGATTCAATTCTCTCTTTCGATCGAAGTAAAGAGGAGAATTACTACGATATCTTGGGGTGTGATCAGTCATCAAGTGTAAGCATTCTCAGAAGCTAATTATTACTGTTTTTTCTATTCCACCTGTTGATCTCTGATCTGCCTTTTTAACCCTCTCCCTCCTGTCCATGTTTCAGAGGCTGGAAAATTGTAAGCCAATTTTTGAGCCAAGCCATTTTGGCTCATTTTTTGAAGATTTCAAGCCAAAATTAACATGGGAACATAGGAATTAATTCAAAATTTTAAGCCAATTAGACATATCTGAGTTTTGACCTTTTGAAATCTAAGCCAATTAATTGGCTTTAACTGACATACTCTGTAACATGGCCTCCTGAGACTTATTTTTTGATGATTTCTTTGTTTTTTTCTTATAAAGCATCTTATTAGAGTCACAATAACATATTGTATATAATCTATATTATAATAAGAGCCGCGTCTCTGTCTGTCCGTTTGTCACGCTTTTATTAAGAAATACCATAGAGTTATGATAAACTACTCTGGAGAGAGGAAGTGTTGCATCGATTGCAGGACGCTAAGGAAGACTGTAAAACCTTATTTTGTTTCAGTTATATCATTTCTCAATTTTTTTTTTCAGTTATATCATTTCTCCATTTAACTGACGCTAGATTGCCAGCAAGTGGTGAGTCAGAGCCAAAATAATATCGCGTTTTGCGGGACGCTAAAATCCTTATTTTTGGGTCACGTGACTGGCAATCTAGCATCAGTTTAATGGAGTAATAATATATCTGAAACAAAATTTAATGGAGAAATGATATAATTGAATCAAAATAAGATTTTACACCGTCTTCCTTAGCGTCCTGCAATCGCTGCAACACTTCATCTCTCTAGAGTAGTTTAGATCATAACTCTATGATTGCCAGTCACGTGACCCAAAAATAAGGATTTTGGCGTCCCGCAAGACGCGATATTATTTTGACCACTGACTCGCCACTTGTGAGAAATACATATTAAAAGGAAAAACAAATCATTTGTGGCAGTATTATGACTACGGGCTACAATAACAATGACATTACTAATTAAAAAAAAAATACAGGGTGCGTAGAAAATCCCCGATCAAATTTTATTTTTGAAGATGTTATTTATTTACTAAATTTATCCATATATCTCATTCTCTTCCTATAATCATATACTTTAATGTTCCAGATCTAAATTTTGATAAATTTACATTGTCTTTTGTAAAAATGAGTCAACGTGAGGCTATTATTCAGCTACACTGCGCGGGGAAGACAAACCCAGAGATTGTTAAGCTGTTAAAAGCACCGAAATCGACTGTTAGGGATGCTGTTAAACGCGACCAAGAACTGGAGACTACAGGTGATCGGCCCAGGTGTGAACGACCTTGCACTGCACGCACTACAACAAAAATCAAAACCATTAGGGAGCGGATAAGAAGGAACCCCAAGAGAAGCATGAGAAAGATGGCTAAGAGTATGGATATCGACGAAAAAAGTTTGAGAACCATCGTCAAAGAAGAAGTTGTCCCCCTTCAAAATGACCAACATGCAACAGCTCAAGGACTTGCAGAAAAAGAATAGGCTGGGCAGATCAAAGATTCTTTTGAATGCAATTGAAAGATGGTGTGAGCGTCACTTTCCTGCGTTTTGGAGGAAGGAATTGTGGCCTCCTTCATCGCCGGACCTGAACCCTCTGGACTTTTGTGTGTGGTCCATCTTGGAGAAGGAAGCGTGCGCTACAGCTCATGATGGTACGGAAACTCTGAAGAAGTCTCTCAAGCGACAGCCGACAATGGGCCAAAATTCCCCAAGAAACGTTCCGTGCCGCAGTAAAGAGCTTCAGAGGTAGACTCGAGAGAGTAATCGCCGCCAATGGTAGAACTGTATTGGCGGTGATTCTACCAATAATTGGTAGAACTGTTGAATGGGTTTATTGATATATTGTGTGATAAGTTTTGTTTTATTTCATCCATCACAACTCATTAAATTAACATTGTAATTTTGGCTTTTGAGAGACACTTTTTTTGTTCAATCAGAATATGTTTATCCATAATACACACTTGCATTCGAATATAATTTAAATTCAATAACAGGTACTGTACTAGTAACTACAAAAAATACATTAACACATTCGCGACCCATAGCGGAAGTTTCCGTCATGGTCCATGTTTAACATGTTAAAGTAGCATATAATTACATGGCAATGGCAGATGCTTGCCCGTCAGGAGGGAAAGGGTATCAATGATCCTCTCCACTCTAAATTAAAAATTCTGGAATTGCTTTAAATTTGTAGAGCTAAGGTTATATAACATATACCAGCTGTTCACAATTAATAATATAAGAAATATTTACATTTCGCTTTTTTTCATTCTTAGATTCATTAAAAGAAAAAGGCCCGCATACTCCGGACGCGTGGTTGAGTAGGTATGTTCGTTCTTATGTACATAGTACATACCTATTCTAATACATACTTTTAAAATCAACAGCTCTCTAGATCGGAAAAATGTTATGATATATGAAAACTATTAGTAAGAAATACTTAATTAGTTACTTGGATTCTTTATATGAATCCATTATATTGGAATCAGCTTTTTATTATTGTTTTGAATTTGTCTGATCTAGTTAGCCTATCGGACATGCGGGCTTTTTCTTTGCTTTAAATTCAGAGGGGTAGTAGAAAGAACGAAAAAAAAATCTTAATTACATATTATAATAAAACTATAGAACCAAATTTGAAATGGTTTGTAGTTTTATAATCAGTGACCTTAGTTCTAATGAATAGAGAATTATACAAAAATTGATGGGACCTTCAAAAAGGTACCTAACTGGTGTAAGATTTTTATAGGCCTAGGTTGGTTAGGTTTATTAAGAGTAAATAAATGCAGGTGTGTTTAAACTATCACTGCAAATAACTTGACATTATATCCATCGTTAACGCAGACATCGATCGATTGCTGCGCATTCGAGGAATATCGAAGGCAAAATAATCATATAGAGTTAGGTTAACGGTATAGTCGGGGTTCTTGCCCCTCGAGTGGATTCGATAGTGACAAAATATACAGGGTGACCCACAAAATAGTGTACCCAACTTAGAAATAATTAAAATATGTATTTAAAAATAAATATAAATTAGTGTTCATGCAAGTAAAGTTGTAAATTAGAATTTTACTTTATCCATTCTATCAACGTCACTATTTATTTCTTATTTATTGTTCATTAAAGGAATCTAAATAAAAGCAATACAAAATATATTTTGTCACTATCGAAGCCACCTGATGTCTGTGAATGTTAAAGTCGCAGTACTCGGTAAGTTGGTGTTTAATACCTCCCCCCTTCACAGGTTGATCAGATGATGGCTGAGTACAAGAACAGAGCGTTGGCTCTACACCCCGATAAGAACAAGAATGTCGACACAGTACATGACTTTCGCCTGCTGCAGGTGTGCCACCAGATACATAGCAAATAATAATAAAATGTTTAAGCTAAAAACATTTTCAAATATTGTTTATTCAACCGTTTCGGATTAAAAAATTATCGTGATTTTTATTATCGACTACATTTTCCACCAAACAATTGTATCTACTTTTCTATGAAGTGTTAGAGCTCAGTGACGTCATCACAGCAACATTACTTTTTACTCAATTTAATTACAGTAGAACCTCCTAATTCGTTTTCTCCTTCTCAATTCATCCCATTTCTACCTCTCAATTTGTTGAGTTTTTGTTAATTCGTGGTAAATGTACCGAATTTTCACCTTTAAATTCGTAAAATTGCTCTCAATTCGTGGTTAAGGTTCAATCACAAGTGTATCATCACTAGAGTTGTGACAATATGCTTTTAAAATGATAGATCTTAAGAATATCACAGACGAAATGAAATGGTATCGAATACTATATACCGCTGGTGTAGAACCATTCAATACTCTTTATATCTCTCCGTCTATAACATTTTCAGGATCTATGATTTAAAACGCATATTGTCACAAGTGTGTCATCACATTAGTTCATGTGTCAGCACCCAGTTTCCGAGTACTGTGTTCCTAAGAGGGGTGTTTGTTGCAGGAAGCCAAGGAGACTCTAACCAACGCCACCAGCAAAGCTAACTATGACAAGTGGCTGAGAAGCGGAGTAACTGTGCCGTACAGAAGGTGGAAGAACATGGACAAAGGAGCGGTGAGAGTTACTAATATACTGCTGTAGCTACAACTCCTATGTAGTGAAGTGTTCTGTATAGTGAATAGACAGTATAAATCCTATGTAGTGAAGTGTTCTGTATAGTGAATAGACAGTATAAATCCTATGTAGTGAAGTGTTCTGTATAGTGAATAGACAGTATAAATCCTATGTAGTGAAGTGTCCTGTATAGTGAATAGACAGTATAACTCCTATGTAGTGAAGTGTCCTGTATAGTGAATAGACAGTATAACTCCTATGTAGTGAAGTGTCCTGTATAGTGAATAGACAGTATAAATCTTATGTAGTGAAGTGTCCTGTATAGTGAATAGACAGTATAACTCCTATGTAGTGAAGTGTCCTGTATAGTGAATAGACAGTATAACTTCTCTGTAATGAAGTCCTCTATAGTGAATGTAATGTATAGCTGTTCTGTAGTGAAGTGTCCTGTATAGTGAATATACAGTATAAATCCTATGTAGTGAAGTGTCTTGTATAGTGAACTATCCTTACTAGTTGAGTGACGAAGTACCATGTATAATGGACATATTTTGTGTAGTCTGCCCTAAAATGGCCATCTCTTGACTCTATGTAAAGAATTAAGCTCTATGTTGTCACCTAGCTGTAGTTCACTATAGAGGAGTTCTACTGTAGTTCACTATAGATGAGTTCTACTGTACAACAATTTGATAAATACTTTGAAAAAGTATTGCAAGATTTTAGAATTAGAATCAATGAAAAATAGTGTCATCACTGTCGTATTTTTCTGAAGCGGTTTGTTTCTTTGAGTCAAGGATAAAGTTTGATGAAATATCGTGATGGCGAATTCGAATCTGTGGGGTGTTGCTATGCAGATTCGAGAACAATTACAGACGTAACGTCGACAAATTTTCGTAAAGGGACAGTAACATTCTCAACATTATACGTATGTGACTAGTTTGTTATATCCACTAGTTTGTTGTACTGCACACTTCGTGATTGTTTAATGACCTTGCAAAGGTGTTCGATAGTCAGCACGCCTTCCAATACACATATATTAGAGTGTGTTAATATCTCCTTTACGTAACTTCTTTCGACGAAACGTTTGGCACTCTGGAGCACATATGGATTCACACTAAGGAGGTGATTGTTTCCAGTGAGACACATGGTTCTCATAGGCTCGGGTGGTTACACCTTCGGGGCACTCAACCGCTTCTTGAGTACGGGCTAACCCTTTAAACAACGTATATCGATTGGATTGCTGGGATGTCGAATCGATGGATTGTTCCATCGAATCGACAGACCGTTGTTTGTATTTATTGCCATGTTACTGAGTTATTTCAATATTTTGCAGTGCTTCCACTGGTCTACGCCACCAAAACCAGAGCGAATGTTGCCACAAAATGAAACTGGAGACATTTCTCCATCCCACCAGGAGACTGGAGGAGCTTACCATTCTCCATCCCACCAGGAGACTGAAGGCGCTTATCATCCTCCATTCCACCAGGAACATGGAGGTGCTAAGCAGCGTGTATTACGCCAGAAAACTGGAGACAGTGGCCAGGGAGGCTGGCGAACAGACTCATCAGACTTGATCAAAAAGTTCCGCAACTATGAAATATAGGTCAATGGAAATAATAAAAAGTGAAGGGAAGTAACAACATCACATCTTGATTATTTACAAGAAATCAACCACTGATGTCACAGAAATAGCTACTTGAAACATTTCTATTTAATGTAGAGTTGTATTAGCTACAAAGAGATTGAAGCTCTATGTCAGAACTGAAATAAAGACTTCATTTTCAGATTGGTATAACTTTTTTTTACTGAAACTCTGGCCGATTAACATTTCTGCAACTCCCGTCCATCATACAAAGCAGTAACTAAAACTCTTGTTTTCCAAACATGTTTGAAAAATGAAACAATGGGAAACTGCATAGGTTTAGACCAGTAGGCATTATTATGTAATCAGTAACTGTGATATGTTTCAGTATATGCTTCATTGTACTCTCGCATAACTAACTATTTTATAAACAATGTATATAGGTAGCTATGCCAATTATTAGGATTGTGACAATATGCTTTTAAAATCAGACGAAATGAAATGGTATCCAATACTATATACCGCTGGTGTAGAACCATTCAATACTCTTTAATTCTCTCCGTCTATAATATTCTCTATGATTTATAAAGTATATGGTCACAACCCTACAAATTAAATTGAAATTTCTTTTAAAGTTTACTTGTGTAATCAAATAGAGAACAAGCAACAAGATGTTGTTACTTCCCCATTAAGTGGCAAAGCATTGTAACTACCATTTGCGTAAGGTTATATTTTACCCGACATTTATTTATTTATCATCTTGTTCACTACAATTAGGGCTGTACAGATTCTCGATAGCTATTGATAATTTGCCGATTCCTAAAATTCTCCGATACCGATACCTACCCCAATAAAGTGGCCGATATAGCGAGTAGCTACCCGTAGTATCAGTACAGCGCTAATTCATAATGTTCTCATTCTCTACCTCATTTAGCTAAGTATTTTAAAGCAACCAAGAAACACAACTCACTTCCATGTTATGGTATTAGAGGAATAATCAACTAGTGTAGCATGTAACATTTTATTGATAAATGTCTCCTATTGTCTCATCATTTCCAGATGTAGCTATAGGGAATGTTTTCAAGAG
>CANNZV010002014.1:0-117888 GCA_947561585.1 Caprella mutica | reverse complement strand
AATCACTAAAACCTAACAATATATAAGAGAATAATTTAGCTTTAGCAAAATATAGCAACGGAGTTCCACCATGTTACAGATATTATGAATGCTCCAATGAAATATCTGAGGGTTTCATCTGTGGACTTCATCGCCTTATCTGCGTGAAGAAGAATACTTTTTACTAACTATGAGTGTTAATTATATTTCAAATCTGGTAATTCGCACCAAATTGTAAGAATTACAGTTGAACACTAGATAAATGTTGCCTGATTTTAATTACTCACTAAAAAGAGACTCAAGTCTCTCGATTTGTCTTCTTGATCCACCCTGTAAGTAAATTAAAGTGAATTGAGACAGCGAAGTAACATACATTGAGGTTAACATGTAATGATTAACACAAATGATAAATAAAATGGCAATAATCAGTTATTGTCATTCATTTAGTAACGACAAAAGAAGTGGGACATACTCACCAGCCTCACAATCATTCACCAGCCTCATACTCACTCATCAGTCACCACTATTACACTGACTCACCAGCCTCACACTCATTAACAAGCCTCATACTCACTCACCAGTCACCATTATTACAGACTCAGTAGCCTCACACTCACTTACCTCTCCTCCTTCACTTCAGTTCTCTTGCCCATACTTGTTCTTATTTTCTCTCCCTGTAACTTCTTCAGCAGCTTATTGGAGTCAGTGTCTGTCAGATGACAGTTAACTAACCTTATGCTGTAGAATCTGAAAAGAATTAAGTTATTAATGTGATAAAAGAAAGTGAAACACAATCAATTACCTATTTACAATCATTTAATAATCATATATAATATTTTAGCCATTTATTTCCATGAAAGTTCACACATGTTAAATATTTTAAGTTTGAAGTACCGTTAATTAGAAAATCCAAATTACAATTGAAATTTAAAATATAGCATGCCAGGTGATGCAATAGATAATCTAATTAAAATAGATTAAAATATCTATTTCTATAATATTCCTTGAAAATATTGTAAAAATTTAAATCAGACATTCGTATTTTCGTTAAGGGCCGTACACACGCAGGGTTTTTTCAGTCTTTCCACCGGACTTTTTGCTAAGCTCCTCCCACTTTTTCCACGAGACTTAAATTTTGCACCGAAAGTCCGAGACTTTTCAACAACCTACATGTTCTATATTTTCCCCCAATCAAGAGGTGCAATTTTGGAAATCTTCGTATAGCTACTGTCAACTCATAAAATATATTGTAAAATACAGGATTGGTGTTCATTTTAGCCAATCTTTGCTCCATTTATTTCTTTACCTTTGAGGTAAAGAAATTTCATCTTTTTATAAAAGACTACCAGTAAAATTGATAGTATAGTAATGTTTCTTAAAACTTATTTTAGTACCTATAATATATTTTAGTAAAATAACACTATCACTATCTTTATTTTATTCATTTCAACATATTACCTATAAACCAATGCCTTTATTTTTTTATTATAACGCAATCGGCAATACATATATGGTACCTACGTATTAATACTTTTACCTAAACTTTATATAAGAGCTAAATTACATTTGTTGAGTGTATTAGGTTAATCATTAAATGAAAATAATCTCTGTTAGTTTATAACTAATTATTATAATAAACTTCATAAAAATTTCCAAACCAAGTTAATTAGTAACTAACTAATCTTAGTAATCTAGGTAGGTAGTTCTTTAGTAATTAATAATTCTAGGTAAAAGTAACTAACCTATATAATTAGTAAATATCTAACCCAGGTAATTAGTAATTTTAACTATCCAAGGTAGTTAATAGTTACCAACTACCTATAACCTAGGTTAGTTGGGTACCTAGTTTAAAAAATGCGGAGAGCTTATGTCGCCGATATGAGTAGTTAATTGCACATGTAAATCCACGAGATTCAAAAGTCAATCAACGTGTGGATGCTATTGATTTTTGAATCAAAAGTCTGGTGGAAAAGCGGAGAAAAAAGTCTGGTGGAAAGACTTAAAAAACCCTACGTGTGTACGGCCCTTTAGAAGGTAAATTGTTGAGAAACATGGCCCTATGATATAATTAATCTTTTTCTGTCCTAAAATTAGTTGCACATAAAAAAGGTTAAATTTTTTATATAATTCATTATTTGACAATGAATATCTTACATTCAATATAATTTGTAAAATGATATTTGATATAATTATTATCCCCAGTCGATTGATTCTGGGTCATTTGATTCCCAGTAATATTTTTCTTTTTATACACCTAGAATACATTTATACTAGATGGATATTTTGTATTACATAACATATATTATAATATTAGAAATATGCACCTTACAGTTCATTAGGATTTAAAAAAACTAAGCAATAAGGGTAAAAATAGCAAACACTAAATTGAATCTTTTTATCCTTAAATAATAACACATAATGCATCATTTTTATGTTCGGAAAAAATATATTCAATGGTCAATAAAATGTACCTATTACAACTCGCACGTGAGGCAAGTCAAATAATTGTGGACCATGTCTCACAATTATTTCTCCTGGTAAATAAAAAAAATTGAGAAGTCACTTTGTCAATTTGGTTGTCAGTTTTCAGTTAAGCTGTTTTCACCGTTATTATTACAAAGAGTATAATATGCAGGTGAGTTGGACAAAAAATCATTTAATGGTGAATAATATACATTATTATTTATACCAACTGCACAAGTTACGGCAAAACCATCTTAACTGAAAACTTGCAACCAAATTGCAAAAGGTATTACCGTATTCTTGATTTATTCAATTCCAGAAGAAATAATTGCTAGCCATTCCAACACTTATTTGACTTGTACTTTGTGCGATTTGTAATTAAAGTGGGATATACATTTAGTCTAATAAATAAAAAAATTAGATTGAATACAGGCATCCCCCGCTTTAGTTACCAAATCACAACTCAGTTTAATTACCAAACGGTAACTAAAGCGAGGTAAAGTAACAAGAAAGTTATAATTGTCACTCCTTGATTATATATATCATTTTCTATGATTTATATTGAAAGAAAATTTCTTTTAGAGTTAGAGTACTATATAAGCCTATTAATTACCAGTGTTTGTGATGAAAGTTTAAAATAGTGAATTTATTAAATGTTTCAAAATCCAACCATAGCTTAACTCTCAATCAGTATAGGTGTGTAATTAATAGATACTTAGATTTATATAATTATTGTGTAACATTGAACAAACAGCAATTTTATGCTCTATGAAATATTTTTGGAAGGAGGGTACTAAGTTTTAAGTTATTGGTACGTTCTACGATTTCGGACACGTCCCAAAAATAAATTTAATAGTTATAATTATTATTCAACTTCTATTCAAATTGGATAACACGGAACTTACCCTAAAATGAGATATGTTGAATTTCTGAACCAATTGCTTCTAATAACCTCATCTGGATTATAATAATGATGTTTTTTTAGTTACCTTGAATTAATCACAAAAAATTGTCTCCGTTTTCTATGTCTATGAACGGTACTCATTTTGAGACATGACTCGAAATATGTACCACTTTTATTAAAGTGAGGTGTACTTAAAGCGAGGCCTGCCTGTACATGAAAAATAAACAAGTATCATTAATAGTGTATAATATTGGCGATAAATTCTGAAAAAGGCTATTTTGTGATGCATTTGTTGCAGCAATCATTTCTAGTTATTTTAATTTTTATCTGAAAATGATATGTATTTATTCATAACATAAATAGTACGTAGTTGCCAATTTGATTTATAAATAAATATCAATAAATAATAGTTTGTATGCTATGGATATTAGCAATGGCTGGGAATCAAATGACCAGGAGTGAATTGACTGGGGTTTAAATGGCTTGGGGATCCAATGACCGGAGATAAAATAGCGAGATCAATTGACCGGCCACCATTTATTAATGGCAGTATATAGAAATTAAAAGATTATGCATAAGGTATTAAAGAACTGGATGTTGAATAATAACAATATAATAATGGTTCCAATATAAAAATAGCTTCAATATAAAATAGTTCCAATATAAAAATAGTTCCAATATAAAAATAGTTCCAATATAAAAATAGTTCTGATATAAAAATAGTTCCAATATAAAAATAGTTCCAATATCCAATAGACTAATAGTTCCAAGAAACTAATTGTTTCAATAGACTAATAGTTTCAATAGACTAGAAGTTTCAATAAACTAATAGTTTTAATCTGCTAATATTCTAATTTAGTAATACTTCCAATATACCACTATACTAATAGATCTAAAACAATAATATCACTCACTTTTTTGATTCAGGAGAGATGTACTTTATCATTCTGAAGACATTATCTTTGCCATCAGCAGGTATGGCTGTTATGGTTAGGTGAGTTTCTTCTGTTACAGGATTACGACCAGTGCTGGGGCAGTTGTCGGTGTATTTGACCCTCAGAACTGCAATGTAAAACTAGTAATAAAAAAAAGAGTTATTAATCATTAGAAATAAGAAAAATATAATGAGTTAGTAAATCTTAGTAACTAGAATGAAATGAGTTAGTAACCACTAGCAACCAGAAATGAAATGAATTAGTAACAAGAAATAAAATGAGTTGGTAACCAGAAATAAAATGAGGTAGTAACCAAAAGTAGCCAGAAATAAAATGGAGTTAGTAACAAATAGTAAAAGAAATAAATGAGTTAGTAACCACTAGTAACCAGAAATAAAATTAGTTAGTAACCACTAGTAACCAGAAATAAAATAAATCATTAACCAGAAGCTAAATGAGTTAGTAACCACTAGTAACCAGAAATAAAATAAGTTAGTAATCATACGTAACCAGAAGAAAAATGAGTTAGTAACAACTAGTAACCAGAAAAAAAATGAGTTAGTAATTGATACACGCCAGAAATCAAATGAGCTAGTAACCATTTGTAATCGAAAATGAAATCAAAAGAGTTAGTAACTACAGGTAACCAGGGAAAAAAATCGAGATAAATTTCATTCAAACAATATCGGAGTGTGCTAAAGGAGTTATACACAAATTTATAGTCAAATGAAAAAAAAAAAAAAAAACAATCAAACCGCTAGTAACCAGAAATAAAATGTGTTAGTGTTTGAAATTAGTATTTTAATATTTATTTAGATTAGTTTTAGATAAGTAATTACATATATTAAACAGGTGTTTAATAATAATTATTAATTTAGAATGAATACAATAACATTTTTCTAAGCACATATTATAAAAATAAGTATTTGGCATTGACCAGATGTGAGAGGTCGGCATATTTCACCTGTGAGTGTTACTTAGTTGCACAATTAACCACCATCCCGTGTAAATGATGAAGTTGATAATTATGCTGAAGTTATTAAATAATTAATATGCACCAATTTTGAAATTAAGAGCTAAACTCTAAGAAGGAACTTGCAGTCTCTTCCTGTTCATTTTAGTTAAAACCTGTGATTAATACCAGCAATATTAATCCTTCTGAATGAAAATGTTGATTTAACTTATAAAATTTATAGCCTAAGTATTCCGTATGCTAATTTAAGTGCAAAATGTAACTTAGCTGAAAAGTTTACTTTCGAGTGCATTAGTTTAAACTTTATGAAATTTTACCATGTAGTAGCTATAAATTATTCTAACGGGTTAATACACATTGGCAATGTAATTGTAGACTCATTTCTAACAGATTACCAGTCGTTTGAGTGTATGAGAAGTCTATAGATATTGAAGCCTATAAATATTAAATCAGTTTTTCGCGTTATTCTAATCGCAATGTAATTATTTAGTAAAAAATGAATTTACAATTAGTTGAAAGAAGATGAATTGAAAAACAATATGTATGAATGCAATAACTAAATGATCAAATGGATTCATATATTTTAGTTAAAATTTGATATATAATGAAATCTGCTGCTACACAAAAAACAGCTTTGGGTAACTGTTTCACAGTTTCGATAGTTACACCAATATAAAAAAAAGAATTGCTTAACAAACGTTAAAGTTTAACACAAGAATTATAATAAATAAAGATATTTCGTGGAAAGATTGACACCATCTTGGAATATTCAAAGAAATTCACTAATTGGTAACTTAGAAGCTATTTATAATTTACTAATCTGCTACTATGCATAATAGGAGTGTATCCTAAGCAATGTCAAATATCAAATTATTAACTGAAAGATACACAGTTTTCGCTTCTAACGATCAACTGTATTCTCATTTTCCCCCTCGATTATACATTACACCTTAATCTATGTATTGTGTGTTAAGGGCCGTACACACGCAGGGTTTTTTCAGTCTTTCCACCGGACTTTTTGCTAAGCTCCTCCCACTTTTTCCACGAGACTTAAATTTTGCACCGAAAGTCCGAGACTTTTCAACAACCTACATGTTCTATTATTTTCCCCCAATCAAGAGGTGCAATTTTGGAAATCTTCGTATAGCTACTGTCAACTCATAAAATATATTTCTTTACCTTGAGGTAAAGAATTCTCATATTTTCCTTTTTATAAAAGACTGCCAGTAAAATTGATAATACCGAGTAATGTTTCTATAAACTTTTTTTTAGTATAGTATATTTTAGTAAAATAAATATTACTATCTTTATTTTATTTTATTTATTTCAACATATTACCTATTAGCTAATACCTTTATTTTATTTATTATAACGCAATACATATTGTACCTAGTACCTATACGTATTAATACTTTTACCTAAACTTTATATAATAGCTAAATTACTTTTGTTGAGTGGATTAGGTTAATCATTATATCAAATGAAGCGAGAATAATCTCGGTTAGTTTATTACTAAATATTGTAATAAACTTCATAAAAATTATCAAACTACCTAAGTTAATTAGTAACTAAATAATCTTAGTAATCTAGGTAGGTAGTTCTCTAGTAATTAATTAATCTAGGTAAAAGTAACTAACCTATATAATTAGTAAATAACTAACCCAGGTAATTAGTAATTTTAACTATCCTAGGTAATTTACAGTTACTAACTACCTAGGTTAGTTACCTAGTTTAAAAAAATAGAGGAGGGCTTATGTCGCTGATATGAGTAGTTAATTGCACGACATGTAAATCCACGAGATTAAAAAGTCAATCCACGTGTGGACGCTATTGACTTTTGAATCAAAAGTCTGGTGGAAAAGCGAAGAAAAAAGTCCGGTGGAAAGACTTAAAAAACCCTACGTGTGTACGGCCCTTTAGTCCACAGTACATAGTACACTGTTCAACATAGTACCGTATTCTATGTACTGTGTGTTAACTCTACAGATAGTTATGGGTGTTAACACTACGGGTAGTTAAGGAAGTGAACACTACAACTAAGGTAGTTAACACTATATTTAGCTAAGGAAGTTTACAATACAGTAAGCTAAGGTTGTTAACACTACAGGTAGCTAAGGGTGTTTACAGATTAATTCACTTACTTATTATCCCTCTGTGTCCTTCTAAGGTGATAAACCTGATATCAGAGGCAGACACAGTGCTGATGTACAATTTCTCATCACTTCTCCAAACTCTGATCAGAATGGAGAGATGCTCCGATGACGTCACACAAGCTCTGAAGTAAGTTACCTTACACCTGTAATTAGCAAAAGAAAAGAAACAATTATGAATAATATAAATATATATCTGTGATTTAACATTGAAAGTCAATATACATTGTGTGTTTTTGACTTGAAATCTATTAATAACATCTTATTTATTAAAATTTGTTAAACACTTATATCCTGTACACACTAGTGACTAGGCACTAAATAGAGCCTGATGCCGTATCATGTACTAAAAGCTGGCTGATGTTGTGCCTACTCGTAAACTTTTCTATGCCCTAGTGCGTATTGATCATAATAAATAGAATACAAATAGTTTATTTTCAATTATTTACGAATTACTGGTATAGCTCGTGCAGCGTACAATTTTTGAACGGACACCACCTACAATACAAAGGAAAACAATTATCCGCTCTATGCGCCATACAGCTATTACAGCAACCTGTTTAAATTATATGGTTTTAGAAATATTTTATTAGTCTACCAAGTATCTAGTCGAACATTGATTATATTTATAGGCATTACAATTTGCAATCAACACAAACTGTATTGATTTTCAGATTTTCAAAAATTTAATCTTGTTACCATTACAGTCAACTTTTCTTTGATTAGAAAAGTTCTATAGTAATTAAAAGAGGTGGATAACCATTGTATATTATATAGTAATATATACTTTATTCATTTATACCAAACAAAAAAATGAAATATTTAATATTTATATTGTACCTATTCAGTTAAATTAACGAATATTAATTATGCTACGTATATTTGTTTACGGCAAATAAAATTAATCAATTGATTATAATAAAATCAGGGAATAAAAGTATTCGAAACAATTATTAATGAATAATAAAATATGCGAATGGAGAGGCAATAAAGAAAATAATAAATGTTTTGCGGAGTGAGTTTCGCAATGAAAGCAACAAAATGGCAGTATCCAACAAATTAGGTAGATAAGAATTATTGATAAAAACTACCTCTATGGTTTCTACTTTTACCCATGTTATCCTTCTTCGTGTCAATATTTTGCAAATTAGATAATACCAAAAGATATAAATGCTTTACATCTTCCATCTCTAAAATTACACAGATAGTTTCAGTTAAAAGTGCAGCATCTCGTCATATTAAGTGTGTATACTTTAAACACTTTATAGGTCCTATAGTAGTATAGTGTGTACACTTTACACATTGCACACTTTTTAGTGCCTAGTGTTTATTCAAATATAGGCTGTTTTCAGTGCCTAGGCCCTAGTGTGAACACTGTACAGAGCTTAAGAGTTCAAATAAACATACAAATTAAAGTTAAATAAGGGGCTAAATTGAGTGGAATTAATAACAATGTTAATTTTGTTTAATCTTTCTTCATATATTTCATTAAAACTAAAGATAATTTAATATCAAACCTTTTATGTATTTAAGTACAAAGCATATGAATAACAGTAAAAGTAACTAACTTGTTATTATTGAGCTGTACGTAGAATTCTCCATTGAGTGGTTGGTAATTCTTGTAACTATGTTTGAAATTAAACCCTGTTTCACTGTCATCTTCAAGCACTGACACCAACTGGCCAAGATTAGCACAGTCGGTGTCCGTTAAAATCTCTGAGAACTTAAATCTAATAAGAACTCTAGTTGGCCTCTTCTTCAATACTTCCGTCAAGGGCCTGATGTGACGAGTGTTATGTATGTAATAGTTACTCAAATCTTTAATGACATCAAAGACAATTGAGACGATGGCGGGGTCACAGTTTGATGAAGAAATCAAATCAAGAAGATAGCCAGGAGAGAGATAATTATAACCCTCTGGCCTATAGAATTTCCGGAGCACTGCAGTGAATGTTACCGTGAACTTGTCCAACTCTCTTTTTTCTGACGCTTCCAAAATCAGAAGTTTGATGATATTACCATACCTGTTGTGAATAAAATGAATACATTATTGTGAAGGCAATTGTCACTTTGACATGCAAATAATAATATGAATATTATTTAGACGACTGTGTGTTAAATATAAATGTAAGCTAATGTATTATTATTATTCATGTTATATTAGAATGACAGATGAACCAATGAGATTCAAATGATGAAAAATTAAATCACAATCTAGTAGCCAGTAATCGTTCATTTGAAATAATTATTAGTCACCCCATTATAATATAGGTGAATTTGTATCTGCATACTTCCGTAAAAATAACCTGGAAGTCAATTCTAGCCGATTAGGTGGACACATTATTGACTCAATGTGTATGTTGTGCTATTAAAATTAATAAGTTTGATGTGATTAACAACAAAACTTTAACCATTCCTTTCACATTTATTCAAATACATCTTTCCATTGAAGAAAAAGCTACAGAACTCATTACAAAGGCTGAAACAAAAGAAAACGAAGTGAAACACGATGAAACAACTGTCAAAAACAATATTTGATGAAACGAGAAACGAAACAAACATTCCTTCAACTAAATGTTGTAACTTGGTAATAAATCTACTGAAAACTGATGAAATAAGTATGAGTTTACTAAATTATTATATATTCATAATATTTTCAACTGTTTTACAATGATGAATTATAGGGTATATATCAAATTTTCGCACAGATGACATACTTCAACTTGGTATTGTTCAAAAAATTCAAAAAGTTATATTTAATATCTAATTACTTTAATGTAGTGAACGATAGATAGCAACTGTATATCAATATATTAGCTGAAATAAAATTACTTGCCTCTCAACTTCCTTTTTAACTTCTATCCAAGAGATTGAATTAGATACACCAAGGCAGCTTAGAAACTGTGTCCGTAGATTATCTACTGAATGTTCCTCTGAATTCCAGTCAATGTTGCTCTCTCTCATGTTCTTGATGACCTGCTCTACAGCCAGATATTCCTGAATTGAGCTGTGTGTGAAGGCGTAAGTTAAAGCTTTACGCGATTTGAAAGAGTTCTCTGGAATTAAGATGCATGAAAATACCTCCTTAATGTCTACATCAATGTTGGAAATTCTTTGTAAACAATCTTCGCTCAAGCTTAGAAACTCTTCCTTTTTAAAGAAATACTGTTTATTCCTGAAAAGTCTGAGACTGTAGTCACTGAACACTTCTAGCAAGTATTTAGCTCTCAATTCAGGATTCTTAACGTAATTATCTGTCAACTTCTTCACAATTTCTTTAGAGAAGATTTCTCTTATAGCTTTGTAAACACTTTGTTCATTGTGCAATTGGGACAAAGAGTCTCTGTTATTCAAGAACAGTGAGATAAATAATGCCAAAAGAACAGGGGAGAAGAAAACTTTCTGTGCAGAATCATTCAAATTTTCAAAGCTCTTCACCAGTTCATCAGAATCAACATCACCCATTTTATCACCATATTTCTTCAAGAATCTCACTTTGTCGGTCATTTTACTGATAGGTTCGATGATCATTTCATTGTAGCTCAATTTTCTCTCTTTCAGCTTGCTAATAAAGTTATTTCCTGCATCAACTCTGCCAGAAACAATGCATGTAGCATTATATTGGCTGCAGAAGGGTATAACTTCATTAATCAGTTTTCTGCTGTCATCATTGACTTCATCGTAACCATCAATTAAGAAGACTAGTTTCTTCACGTTTTTGAATGCATCATGAATGACCTCTTTAGAGTAATTGGAATTAAGAAAGCTTTCTTTCAAGAAATCACGAAGATTGCTCTGTCGTTCAGTTCGGCATTCGAGGTAAATAGGTACTCTATATCTACCAATACCGTTGTAATTCGTCTCAATTCCATTAACTGAATTTTCCAAGATATTTTGTTGAATGTTCCTCATCAACGTAGTCTTACCTGAGCCTGGACCTCCGTTAATTACTACAAATTTATTAGAGATGTGTTTGCATATATCACTGGAACTCAAAATAATTCTTTCCTTTTTCGAATCATCTATTTCTTCAAGTGTTGCCCCTTTTACCATTATTTTCTCATCTTTATCTTCTGATATATTTACCGACTCAAATATCTGGGAAGAATCTATTTTCCTCAGACCACCGGGTAAAGGAACAGTAAATAATGGGGAATACTTTTCTAACGTGAAGGCTGGACATTCACGTTCAATATTGTTTGTGACATGCTGAACTGCATTTTCATATGAGCTGTTTGTGTTCTGCACTATCTCGTCAAACTTATCTCCCAACACTGCAACTTTTGCATCAATTTCTCTCTGGTCTTTGCAGTAGAGTGCACCAGCAGCTCTGATACATGTTTGCATCAATAGTTTCTTGGCTTCAATATTGGGGTTTTCTTTAGCTTTAGAATATTCGTGACTCACAATATTTCTGAAACTTCTGATCTCTTTGAGAAGATACTCGACACTATTCGTATCTTTGATTCTCTTTTCCCACTCCTTTTCGTTAGTTTGGGTGACTTTTTCGCAGCAGAGAACTGGAAGAAGATCGTGCAGAGTAGATACGTCGAAGTTTGAAAAGTCTGTTTCTTCAAATACTTTTTCATTTCTCTTCGTCCATTTTCTTAATTTAATGCCACATTTCTCTTCAATATTCTGGTTTTCCATGTGTTCTTTGATCTTCATCCCTTGTGGCTTCTTAAAGCCCCACTCTAATATGATCTGATAGACCAGGGGACAGCAATCAAACTTTATGCGGTCATTTCTCAGTAAATTCAGATCTTCTTGCGAAAGAGTTTGAGGAAATAAAGCCATTGTGCTCATGGGTACAACCTAAAAGAGACAAATTGGAATGAAAAGATACAGTAAATCACTAATTTACCTAAAAGGGAGGTGTGGAAATAAATTTACAGTCAATCAATCGTAAAGAGAATGATAACTGAAGTTCATTTTTTTCATAACATTGAATTCAACTATTGATGAATGCCATCGGGATAAAACTTATTAAATTAAGCATAATTGATTGTACAAACAAACAATTAACGAACCATATTATACACCTATATTAAAATAAATAAAATGTTACAGTCCTTTTATATAATCACTGAAACCAGACTAAACTGAAACACAATGGTAATAGTTCTCTTTGATTTATTATTGCCATGTCAATTTTAAAACAAATAAAAGTAACTAGTCATGTTAAATTTGCAAACTCTAGGTAACAATATTTCAGATTTGAGATCTCCATCAGGCAAGACTTTCGAAAGATTAGTCTCAATTCGACCTACGGCACATAATAACCTTAATTATAAATTTTGCCTACATATGTAGAAGTAATTTAGTCTTATTTCAAATTTCTTGGTTGATGGAATCATAATTTAATTTCTTTTCTTCACCTCCTGAATCACTAATTCCATTCTTTTTGGTTTTGTTTTCATTTGCTTTTTCTTATGGATGGAACCAGTCTTATCGATATGATCACGGACTCTTATCTTAAGAACTTTTTCAAGTGAAAAGATTTAGCCACCCTTCCACTGACCTTGAAGTGAAGCATGAATTCTTGGCGTACTGTTGAAGGAGAAAGTGTTTTGGCAAATTGTACGACGATTCTTTTCTTCTCAAGTTCAAAAAACATTTTTTTCTGGTTTAAGATCAATGCTAATATAGATCAATGCCATTATATATAAACAAAATGGCCCATATATAATACGACTTGAAGATTTTTTAAGTTCTCCGAATTCGCAATTTGACAAGGACGCTTCTGATGGAACACAGTGTAAGCACGTTCAAAGCAATTAATAATAATCAAAACTGACATTTCTTCAAGTCTGAGAGTTAATCCTTAGATTTATTATTAAAATATTAATCCGTTGATTTATCATTTATTGGTAGATTTGTCATTAATCCAGAGAATCATTTTCAAAAACTTCAGACCTCAAGGGGATGGGGCAT
This sequence comes from Caprella mutica, assembly GCA_947561585.1. Lineage (NCBI taxonomy): Eukaryota > Metazoa > Arthropoda > Malacostraca > Amphipoda > Caprellidae > Caprella > Caprella mutica. The sequence goes on along the minus strand of CANNZV010002014.1, from coordinate 104,550 downwards.
CTAGCCAAGGACATCTATGGTTCATAACAAACCGCAACACTCCAATTAATTTAGATAAGAATAAATAGAAAAAACTGGTTGAACTCTCCTTTAATTGACTTATTTTTATAGTTACGAGTGGAAATTTGATTTACAATTTTTATAGTGTAATCTCTAGAATCTCTGCTATCGATTGGAATATATTATAAGCGACATGTAGTTATACATAAATTATTATCTTGTACATACATATATATAAGTGAATAATATAGATTCTATACGATTTCCGTTAAAATTTTCATTTTATACAAATCTAAGATAACTTACCTTCATTAGCGTTTCTAGCAAATTCTTTGCAATGTTGCTAAAGAAAACTTGCAAAGTTTTAATCACAAATTGAAGTAAATTTTTAGGCCACATAACGTCCATTGATCAGTATAGCGGCCACTTTTTCCAGTTCAAGTACTATCCGTTGTACGAGATTTACCTGTAATTAGATTGGGTAATCAGATAATTTGCCAACACATCCACTGACACCAATGACATCTTAGGGCAGTGGTTCTTAACATGTGTTCGATCGAACCCCAGGGGTTCGGTGAGTCAGTTTCAGGGGTTCGGCAGTTTGGTTCATTATGTTTTTTATTCATATGCGAAATTCATGTTAAGCTCGTTTTGATCATTGACCATAGTGATTCAATGTAAATGATGCATGGCACACTTCCTTACTAATACAGTATATGCAATAATTTTGTACTTATGTTTTTATTTGGATGGAGAAAAAACACATTTTATTTTTACAACTACAAGGGTTCGGTGAATGCATATATGGAGCTTGTGGAGTTCGGTACTTAAAAAAAGGTTAAGAACCACTGTCTTAGGGTATGGTTACTATGGATGTGTATTCAAGCGATTTTTCTCATTGACGACACCTGATGAAATCGGATGAAAATCAAATTCAAACTTTGCAATGGGAGTGGTTACAGCGATTTGGTCGTCAGAATACGTACGAGTCATCAGAACAACTTCAGCGTTCAAATTTTTCATGCAACTACCTACAGATTCGGTCATTTTTGTGTTTAATTCTCGTACTTTCGATTGCTGGTACTGTTTTCCCATATGCATTTTCGAAAAATACTAACTATCTTTATACGATCTATCAGGAATAATACAGATATTATTTAAGTATACATACTATAATAATACCTATTAGTTTATATAAAGGCTTGAATTGGTTGTCATTGTGTAAAATTTCTTTTTCGATAAAATTCAATATCCTTATAGTTTTATAAAAAATATTCTCCTTATTTTTTTATTTAGGTATTTCAAAAATTGTGTGCAGTGAAAAAAATGATCAAATAAGCGCGACGTCACGTCTATTATTTTAGAGGCACACAGGTACGTAGGTTTATAATTCTTGCCAAACATTACCTCAAATAAACATAGTTTATGCCACAATATTAATAAGGCAGAAACATACTTATGATCAGAAATCGTCAGTGCAAATAATCGATCGAATACGCATCCATAGTAACCATACCCTAACTAACTTTCATAGTTACTACCAACGATGCAACATTGATTAGTAGAACTGATTTGAAGGTAACTTGCATTAGGAATAATGATTAATTACTGTACAGAAATTAATTACTGTACATTTGTACAAAAATCAAAATAGGAAAAATCATCTAACTAATGTTATATTTTATGTTAAAACAGTACCTATATTATGTTATTGAATATATAAGTCAATACAACAACTGTATTTCAAATTTATTTCCTATTTATTATAGTTATTTATTTCAAGTATCCTATGATACCACATTTTTAATATTTAAAAAAAAAACAGAAACATTGATTGATTCCAAATAAGTAATTTTCAATATTGTAATGTATTTTCAAATTTATTTATGTAAAGTATTAAGTATACCTAATCAAATTTATAATATTCGTGTGTGCTATACAAATTTGATAATGCTAATTAAAGATATGATATAATATCTAAATAGTATATTGATAATTGAAATGATTAATAACATGATTAAATTAATAGATTGTATACCTAATCGTCAAAGTAGATTCCATATTTAGGGAGCAGAATTGGCGCCATTTTTATTAAAATTTGATCTGATCACATTGGTTTGAACTGATAAGTTAGGCATTCGTATGCAGAGACGCTTGGCTGTTCACACTGCGAGCGGAGTGGCGCTGCAAATAAACGCTGCTCCGTTCCGCTTGTAGTGTGTACGTACCCTTACAGTTAGGCAGAGAAAAATAAATATGTAATAAAATGTTTGAATATACATGGCCTGACAAACTAGAAATATTCATAATTGCATGGAAAGATAGGAGAAGAAGTGGTGTTGTGTTTGACGGAGACTCAGAAAAAGGTGAACAATATTAGAACAGCAGAGCACCTGAAAATAATTGAAGGTATGAGGGAGATGGAGGAGAGAAGAGGAGGGAAAATAATGGTTCTATTTGAGGAGAGAGAGGATCTGAAGCTGGATGGGAAAGTAAATGATTATAGAGACTCTCTAGAAATGAACGTAAGTTTTGGAAAGGAGATAGTAAATCTGACGGTGGTGTATTTGAAGACTTGGAACGGAAGAGAGGAGCAGCAGCATAACAGGAAGATTTTGAAAAGGATGAAAGGCAGGTGGCGGAGGCTGAAGAGAGATAGAAGGCTACATAGCAGTCGGTGACTTCAATGGCCACCTTTGGTATCGCGGAGATCAAGAAGAAAATGAAAATGGGAAAAATGTGAATAGAATAATAGAAGAGAGCGGTTTGATATAGATAAATATTGATGAGAGGTGTGAGGGGGTAAATACTTGGAGAAGGGGAGAAAGTAAAAATGTGATTGACTTGGTGTTGAAAAATGAGAAGTCATACACAATGATTAAAAGGGTAAGAAGAGATGAAATGCAGGAGAAGATAGATCTATCTGATCACTGCATGATTGAGATAGAACTAGAACTAGCAACAGGTAGGAAAGAAAGAAAGTAGAAGATGAAGAAGTACGTATATGATGTGGAGAGGGAGATTGTGCAGATGGAAGGTGTAACAGTGAACAAGATAATTGAGGCTATATAGAAGGTAGCAGATGAATGTTTGAAGGTCAATTACAGGAATAGAATTGATTAAGAAGAAAAATAGGAGCTACCATGGATGAATGGAGAAATGATAAGAAAAATTGCAAAGAGAAGAAGATTCAACAAAAGATACAGGAATGGATGGCAATAGGGAATTAAGATGGATTGAGTACAGAGAACAAAAAGAAAAAGTGAAGAGAATGATCGGTGAAGAGATGAGAAAATTTGAAGAAGGTGCAGCAGAGATCAGAAGTATGGACAAAGGAAAGCAAATGTGGAAGATTATTAAAAAGCTGAAAGGAGAAAGAGCACGGAAAGAAGAAAAAACGAAGTTATACACAGACGGAGGGGAGGAGTTGGATGAAGAGAGAAATGGGGAGCAAGTGAGAAAATTCTGGCAGATGATATATCAGATGCTTTGTAATGAAATAGAAGTGGAGTGGGGAGAAGAAAAGATAAGGGAATATGAAGTCACTGCAGGCATCAAGAAGAAGAGATTATCGGAAATCCTCCCTGTAATCTAAGAACGATGAAGTTAGAAGTGAGTGAAGATATTGGAGGGTGCTTATGGAACTGAAAAGTGGAAAGGCGGGGGAAGGATTGTATGGTTTTAAGCCGAAGCTGTATGAAGTGTTGCAGGGTAATGAAGTGGTGGTGAGAAGGTTGAAGAAGGGAATAGAGAGGATATTGGAGGATGGAGGAGACCCGGAGTGTTAGAGAGAGTCCAGGACTGTAATGATCCAGAAAAAGAAGAAACCAACTGTGGCTGACATAAGACCAAAAGCACTGACAGACATATCGTATAAAATAGTGTTGAAGGTTGTGAAGGAGGGAATTGAGAGGAATCTGGAGGAGAGTGAAATGGTAAAGTGGGAACAGGCTAGATTCACAAAGGGAGGAAATTTTGGACAATTTGGTGGTGTTACAGGAAGGAGTGAGGTAGGCGTATAAAGGCAGAGAGCAGTTGGTGGTGGTGGCAGTGGACTTCAGGAAAGCGTACGATTCAATAAGGAGGGAAAATATTGTGGAGGTGTTGAAGAAATTGAAGGTGCCTGTGAAATTGATAGGTTTGATAAAGAGAGGATATGTGAGGAATAGGACAAGGATGGAGCTGGAGAGGGAGATGTGATGATTGATATAGACAGTGTCATCAGGCAAGGATGTACAGCATCACCACTCATCTTTAAGCTGATTACCTATATAATCATAGAGGAACTGAAGAAGAGAGCAGGAGGAGTCATCAAAGAGCTGACTCCCACTCCTCCTGCTCTCTTCTTCAGTTCCTCTATGATTATATAGGTACTGGCAGGAGGAGTGGAGGAAGCAAGAAGAGCTGTGAGGGTATTGAGGGAGGAGACAGGAAATTATGGGTTGGAAATGAATATGGATAAATGTAAGTGTATGGTGTTTAATGGGGGTGCAGGAGAGGTGGTAGAGGAGATAGAAGGAGTGGAGGTGGAGAAGGAAATAAAATATTTATGGGTTAGGATAGTGGATAAGCGGAATATATATGAGAGGCAAAGGAAAAGTATGGGTAAGGAAAAGGTGAACAAAGAGCAACATGACATACTCTGTGATATAAAAGAGTCGTCATAGAGTGGTGGTGGGAAAAGTGTATTTGAAGTCGGTGGTGTTGGCGAGTGTGTTGTATGGAACAGAGGTGATTGATGTGAGGGAGGTAGATATTGAGAAAATGCAGATGCCGAAGAATGTGGCTATGAGGAGGATATTAGGGGCAACAAGTATGTGTCGATGGCATCTATGCGGGGAGAGATTGACATAGGTACAATGAAAAGCAGGAGGGTAAAAGGCAAACTACTGGCATCAAAGTAAGTGCAGCTCAAAAAGGCACTCCCATTCTCTAGGGACGAATTATAAATACTAAACCTTCACTAGAGATTTCTAAATTCTCAATACGAAGGTACGATAGTGAAAGTAAACTTATGAAAGAACCTAGCGCACTCAAGACAACGCTCAGTATTTGACTTCTCTATTCTGTACCGCGACACTCTTATGTAATAATCAGCATTGTCCATTGTCAAATCTCTTGATCAGTGAACACACTTGTTAGATTGATTATCTGAGTTGCTGTTTAGCTCTTGTTTGGAAGTATTGGGAAAAACAGCTACAAAATATTACGTGCAATAGGGAATCAATAATTAAATATTTTAAAAAGAAACCGACGTGACCTAATACAAAGAAACTATGAAAAACTGATAGGCTCTCAATCTTAACTAGTAGTACAAAAATTAAAGTACAAAAACGAGTAAATAATTGGATCATGGGGATGGTTAAGAGCCCAAGGGTCACAGCTACTTTCGGTGATTATAGCATCTCTGTTCGTTTGACTAGGGGTACTCTACAAGGAGGAGTTCTCTCACCACTCTCATTCAATCAGGTGATGAGTGAACTTCTCAGGAAACTGACTAATGTGTAGTGTTGCGAAAAAAAACAGTTTTTTATATTTGATGATTTTTTTCAAGAAATGTTTTTTTAATAAAAAACAGAAATCAGTGTTTTTTTAGAAAAGTGTTTTTTTTTAATACATTAATTTTCCTTCGAAAATAATACATATTGATCATGTAACTCAATAGTTTTAATTAAATTTATCATTTTATGACCAATTAGTTACTGTATATATCTTTACTACTTTGTAAAAGCAACACAAATGAGACAATTGGTACCGGTCCGCGGAGAGATACTCAATAATTCAATTCGAGTAATGAAATTATTTTTATATAAGTGTGCATGATCAGACATAAATATATAATACAAGTGTGTAGACAATTTCAAAAATGAATATATAATGTTTAATAATCAGAGTTGTTTTGATCAAGAGATTTAAGGTCCTCTCTGTGGACCCGTGCGAAAAAGTAAAATCCTACCCTAACCTTCGTGATACGTTCGAATCCCATTTAGACGCGTATATACCTGACTACAATTATCTCATCATTATTTTTTCGAACTTAAGTAATTACTTTTGGGATTATCTGTAAGATCCGAAAACCAACATTTCAATCCTGTACAAACTGAACCCCAATGATTTATCTCCTGAACAATCTGCACCCCAATGATTTCAATCCTGTACAACCCGCAACCCAATGATTTATCTCTTGAACAATCCGCACCCTAATGATTTATCTCTTGAACAATCCGCACCCCAATGATTTATCTCCTGAACAATCCGCACCTCAATACATTTTCTTCTGTACAATTCGCACCTCAATAATTTCATTCTCCACACTCCAATGATTTCCAGCCTGTGGCCCTGCACAATCCGGACCCCATTGATTTCCCTCCTGTTTAATCCGCCTCCCAATGATTTTCCTCCTGTATAATCCGCGCCCCAATGATTCCTCTCCTGCATAATCCACACCCAAATTATTTTCCTCCTGTATAATCCACACCCCAATGATTTCCCTCCTGTACAATCCGCACCCCAATGATTTACCTCCTGTACAATCCACACCCCAATGATTTACCTCCTGTACAATCCGCATCCCAATGATTTCCCTCCTGTACAATCTACACCCCAATGATTTACCTCCTGCATAATCCACACCCCAATGATTTCCCTCCTGTAAAATCCGCACCCCAATGATTTCCCTCCTGTACAATCCACACCCAATGATTTCACTCCTGTACAATCCGCACCCCAATGATTTCCCTCCTGTACAATCCGCATCCCAATGATTTCCCTCCTGTACAATCTGCACCCCAATGATTTACCTCCTGTACAATCCGCACTCAAATGACTTCCCTCTTGTACAATCCACACTCCAATGATGAGGGATCCCTCCTGTATAATCTGCACCCCAAGATTTCACTCATGTACAATCTGCACCCAAATATGAACTGGGGTGCAGATTCTACAGGTGATCCTTTTTTCATCTGATTATATTTATTTTTCGTACCTGAGTAAATAAATTATATTAACGTGCGTAATTAAATTATATTAACGTGCGTAATTAAATTATTTTGATCTGAGTATTATTACTTATATTTTTGAACCAGATTCAGATTATTGTGAAAGGAAGGTTTATATAAAGGATTATTTTATATCAGCTCCTGAAAGCAGAACATATTACTCTTTAAATAAACTCTATGTCTTAACGTTGTTAACCCACTGTAATTTAACCTAATTCTAACAGGTAGTTAGTAACTGTTAATTACCTAGGATAGTTAAAATTACTAATTACCTGGGTATAGTTATTTACTAATTATATAGGTTAGTTACTTTTACCTAGATTAATTAATTACTAGAGAACTACCTACCTAGATTACTAAGATTATTTAGTTACTAATTAACTTAGTTTGATAATTTTTATGAAGTTTATTACAATATTTAGTAATAAACTAACCGAGATTATTCTCGCTTCATTTGATTTAATGATTAATCTAATCCACTCAACAAATGTAATTTAGCTATTATATAAAGTTTAGGTAAAAGTATGAATACGTATAGGTACTAGGTACCATATGTATTGCGTTATAATAAATAAAATAAAGGTATTAGCTAATAGGTAATATGTTGAAATAAATAAAATGAAGATAGTAATATTTATTTTACTAAAATATACTATACTAAAAAAAAGTTTAAAGAAACATTACTAGGTATTATCAATTTTACTGGCAGTATTTTATAAAAAGGAAAATATGAGAATTCTTTACCTCAAAGGTAAAGAAATGGATGAAGCAAAGATTGGCTAAAAATGAACACCAATCGTGTTATTACAATATATTTTATGAGTTGACAGTAGCTATACGAAGATTTCCAAAATTGCATCTCTTGATTGGGGGAAAATAATAGAACATGAAGGTTGTTGAAAAGTCTCGGACTTTCGGTGCAAAATTTAAGTCTCGTGGAAAAAGTGGGAGGAGCTTAGCAAAAAGTCCGGTGGAAAGACTGAAAAAACCCTGCGTGTGTACGGCCCTTTAGCTACATTCATCCCGCCGGGCCGCGAGAATATAGTTGAACATTTACCGGTACGCGACGATAAAAAGGTTGCCGACCACTGGTCTAAAGTACAAGTAGAAAGCCAGTAGTTTCGCATTCAACTGTTTTGTTAGATGTTTCTCTCCTTCAAGTTTGCTATTTGAATACGGATATCCAAAATTTGCTGATCTGTGTTATCAACCTGGAGCATTGTTATCGATGGAAACAATTCTTCTTTTTATTCCCTCATTTTATGAACTCTGGCCAGAATACTACTTTGTTTTGCTGTTTTATCATTAAAATCATTAGGAATATTGGCTGAAACAGGCTGAGTATTTTGTTCAGAGTTGGAGTCCTGTGACAGTCTACTTTTGTACCTGATATTATGGTAGTTAAGATCTGAGATGAAAGTTTTTAATGAAAATCTTCCACTTTAGGAGTAACATGTAAAGGTCCATCTAGATCAATGTTTTCTGATTGTATTTGATTCTGAAGTTTGAGAATATTTGCATTTCATAAGAAATGGATGTTTAGTCTCTCCAAAAAAACTTTGATCAAATCTGTGTGTTGCTTGAGCAGATGAGGCTTCATTTATGTTCTTGCCTGTACTGTTTTGTTTAAAGTATTTTGACTTTCTCTTCAGAATTATTACATAGTTTTTCAGTGAATCTATATCTTCCATTTATGTAATTTCTTGGTTTTATTTGTTGAAGTCTGCAGCGCAGATTAGCTGCATGTGTCTTTTTAGGAGGAATCACAAAGGTTTCTTTTGAATTCTCACTACTATTTTACCTACAAATATCAAGTTATGTGCCTAATTTACCTCTTGTTGCAGACATCATTATAGACTCACCATTTCCTATATTTTTCCTGGTGATAGCAAAACGTGTTGCATGAAGTAATATTTGCAGGATAAAAGCGTGAAATTTTCGATACTGAGCCTAATTAAACTCAATTCTCTGTTTATTGTTTGTGCTTCAATTTCTAAATTATCATAAATAGATTTAGCATTCTTTGCAACTATGAACAGATAAATCCATTATCCTCAATAACAGCTCCAGAGCTTGATTCAACTCAACTTAAATGTTCATCAATTGATCTTCAATTGGTGGAATTGATCTAAAAGTATCCTTAACTCCTGATGAAGAAGCTTGAGATTTATCTCAATCAACTCCAAGATTCAAGGAAAATTAATAACTTTTTTCATGATTATAAAAAATATCATAAAATGATGGCAAAGTAAACTAATAAATTATTGATCAAACAATCATAGATACTTAGCTAAGTAAATTTTGACTAAAAACACTTGGAAAATGATTGTTATGAATATAAATAGAGCAACCTTGTATAATATTAATACGGAAAGGTTGTCTAAAAATGAAAACAATGTATTTTAAAAGAAAACAGTATCTCCAATTAAAAACACTTTTTAGGCTGTTTTATCAAATATAACAAGTTTTTTTTAATGGTTGCATCACTACTAATGTTTCAGGAATCTATGCACATGCTTACTTGATGATGTACTCCTGCTATCAACAGGAAAAGACTCTTTTACTATTAGTGAACGAGTCTAGGAAGATTTAATGCCTGTTGAGGATTGGGCCAGAGAACCTGGACTATCCTTGAGCGGTTCTAGGAAAATTCCACTGCTGAAAGTTCCACTACGTAAAGTTCCACTGGGAAAATTCCACTAAACGAAATTCAATATATCACAATCAACCGGGAACTTTTCCCTGGGATTTCTCTGAAGAAATGTGTAGTATTTATTATTTCCTAAAATAATACTGTTCCATCTTAATGACAGTCCAAAATAAATGTTGATAAAGTATTTTAGCTGAGCATTTGATACTGTTCCATTAAGTTGATAACTAGGAAACGTTTAGTTCATTCAAATAATTATTTATCTCTTTTCAATGGTATACTAGCAGAGTGTTGGATAATGTCTTTAACCAATAAAGCTATTCAAATTTAAACTATATTTGTATGAAGCATTTTTGTGCAACTTCCATTTCTACTTTCCATGACGTTATTGTTCAGGTTTAAAATTTAATTTCTTGTATTATGCTTGGATATCTAGATAAAAATGGATAAACATTCCTTCAAGATGTAACACATTACTTATTTATATTTATTTAAATATATTTTCATAATTATTCCTATGAGCTGGGTTAAAATTTCTACAAGTTATTGGCGCATATCTTAACTACATTAGTATAAAAATTTCATTGTTGTTTTATTATTATTACTAAATTTAACATGTTTAAATTGTAGAATTTGTCCACATCCATTATGTGTAAATTGATTTTACACTATGTGCTCATTGTCTTTGTTACAAGCTATCGATCGTCTCGTATAACACATATATTATTTAATTAACTAGAACTTACATTGGATGAAAAACTATAATCAGATTTGCGAAACAAGAGGCTAAATAGAATTCAATCTTCATCTCAAGTAGAAGTAGCTAAACAATACTTTTTTCTTAGGTAAAAAAAATTAAATTTATATAATGAGATTCACTTTTATTTCATCAAACCACTTAAAAAGAAACAGTGTAATGTATATCACAAAAGCTTATATAATATGAAGATGACGATTTCAAAAGTATTTTATTTTAGAAAATAAGCATTACAGGGTGGGGCGTAAGTTTGGAAGCAAATGAAAGTGCATATTGTAATCCAACGAAAAATATATTTAATAATTTACAGTTATGTATTATTACACAAGGGTTTAAAGAATTCAAAAATCATAAATTTATTCAAAATGTCCCCCCTTGTTTTTAATAACAGCCTCAAATCTCCTCCGAACTCCTCCTACTGCGGCACGCAACTATTCTTGTGAAATTTCCTTCCAAGATCTCTGGAGCGAACGCTTTAAATCATCCACACTGCGATGGAATTTACAACAGGCCTTTGATTCAAGAATGGACCATACCGAAAAGTACATAGGATTAACATCTGGGGAGCAGGGAGGCCACATTTCTTTGGACCAAAACCGTGGAAGATGGTCATGGCACCAGTTTTGAGTGACATTTGCAGTATGTGAAGTCGCGCAGTCTTGCTGAAATGTCCATAGAGTGTCATTACCGAAGTGATCCTTAGCTGACTCCAACATTGGCGTCAAAATATTCTCAATATAACATTTAGCATTGATTTTGGCGCCTTGTTCCACAAAAATTAAAGGAGATCTCCAAGTTTCTGAAACGGCGGCCCAGACCATTACTGAAGCAGGTTTCATGGTTCTGTGGACAGTTTTTTGGTTGTATGGGATGTCTTTCGCACTTTTACCAATTATTCTGTCATTCCTCCGGTTGTGAGCCATTTCCACTGTGAAAATTTTTTCGTCAGACCAAACAATTTCACCAGCCGTGCCAGACTTCAATTCTCTCAGAAGTGCTTTGCTTCTCTCCAATCTCTTTTTCTTTACAGCTTCTGACAGAGTCTGTCTCTTTTGGAGGGTGAAAGAGGACATCTTTAGGTCTTCTTTGACAACTCTTCTCATTGTTCTGGGACTCATATTAGCTGTTTTGGCTAACAATCGTATTGACCTTTTCGGGTTCCTCCTGATCTTCTCTCGGGCACATTTTATCAGTTGTTTGGTGCGTTGTGAGCGTGGTCTACCACTTCTTGGACGATCAGTCAAGTCTCCTCTCTCATTAAAACGCTTCACACACTTCCAAAAAGTCGATCTTGCTATTGAGAGAGTCTTTGAAATGACGGAATCTGACTTCCCGGCACGGTGTACAGCAATAATGGCTTCTCTTTTGTCTGACATTTTTGAATTGACTAAATTTTTGTAAAAAATAACACTGTCACGTCATAATGTAGTGTCTCTACTATAGTTCAAACCCTATCACCTACTTAGGAACTTATTTTTAAGAATTATATTAATGTTTGAAAAATTGCTTCCAAACTTACGCCCCACCCTGTATAATTTATAAATATATTTAGTAGAATTTTCCTCAGTGGAATTTTCTTCAGTGGAATCTTACGTGCATCCCTTGTGCAGCAATAAAACTTTTGCTACTATATTTACTTGGAAACACAATTAGAAGTTATGCCCCCTATAAGACTTATGGGACAAGAAATTCGGCTTTGGACTGAGTAACTCATAGTAAATAAATATAGAAGAATGCTAAGTTTCGAATTTATTGACGGTGAACTTGATCCATTCTTCAAAAACGATGTAAACAAATGGCGTCGTACAGAGTACTCTCAAATATTATAAGTGATTAGAGTGTAAAACGTGATAAAAAACAATTTTATGTAAGTTAACTTCCATGAAAATGCACGTTTAACTGAGTAATAGCACACTTTTTAGTTAAAAAACAAAAGGAAAATACTTTGTGTGACGTCACTCAGAATATTTTCTGATGTTCCAATATTGTACTAGGTATACTTCTCTATTTATTTACTATGGAGTAACTAATCTCGGAGTGACATTGGACTCAAAGCTGAGTTGAATCCCCCCTATAGTCTACAAGTCTGCTAAAGACCATATATGTCTCCTAATATGTAGGCGATCAGTTGGACAGACTTGGGGGTTTCTCCGAAGGTCATGATGTGGATTTTAACTACCATGATTTGACCTATTGTGAGCTACGCTGTTATGGTTTGGACGGCGGGGCTGGAGACTCGGACATGTGAACTGAAGCTGTCTACACTGCAGCGGAAGGCTCGTACTGCCATTTCATCAGCCTATCCCGGAACGCCCACAGTCGCATTAGAACTGCTCCTTGGCCTGCCACCTCTGACTTCTTTTCTCAAAGGGACAGCGGTATCGGGTGCCTACCGGTTGAAGCAGTTGGGTTTGTGGAGGGGTGGTTACGCCATACACTCTTTCAGAGCCATGTATATTGGAGTGCCAGGAACTCTGAGACCTACCTGTTCTAGCCTTCCCAGGAGACCTAAATAGCCCTCGATTCAATCTACAAGTGACATTTAAGACGAGTACTATGATCTCCGACCACACAGCGGAAGATTCGACTGTGGCTTGTTTTATAGATGGCTCTAAGCTTGAATCTGGCAGAACAGGTGCAGGAGTCCACTTCCCTGGTAGAAATAAAACTGACCTAGTTGAATATTTAGGGTATCACTCTTCCATTTTCCAGGCAGAGATATTGGCGATCACTCTGGCAGCAGAGAGAGTGACCAGCATCATCTCCGGAGAATCTGACGTGGAGGAGAGAGTTATCATATACTCATATAGCCAAGCGGCAATCAAAGCTGTGGTTAGTTTGAGTACCAGGAGCCATACGGTAAACCGATGTGTAAACGCCTTGAACTCTCTGGGGCAGATGGTTGACGTCACTCTTCAGTGGGTTAAGGCCCACATTGGTACCATTGGTGATGAAACCGCCGATTTCCTAGCTAAGGAAGCAGCTAAGACCTCGTGTGAAGGACGAGAACCCTTTCTACCAGTGCCATATAGTGCATGTAAACTTTCAGTTTACCGGTGGATTGTGGATAGCTCCAGAAGAAGATGGGATCCTCTTCACTAATTCATAGTTCATCTTTAATATAGAAAAAGGTTCATCTCTATTCCGTACTTTGTTCTTATGGTAGAGGCCATTTCTTGTTCAACAAAAATGTTTTAACTTCTTGAAGTGTCTTGTCCTGGAGTGTTTGCTCGACTAATTTCTGCTTTGGTATTTTCTTAGGTATGCTACTGTTTGTGATGAAATTGCAGTATTATTCAATTGATTCTTCCAAATGAGTATCCTATTTTGAACCAGCCACTGGGGCTATTGAAAGATAATCTGCAGGGTTATATTTACCTTCAGCATATTCAACTGTTAAGTCGTACTATTGCACCTTAAGCAGCATTCATTCTATTCGTGAAGTTATATATGATCTTCAAATATTAAATATTGTCTCTAATGGCTTGTGATCTGAGAATACAGTAAACTATTAACCTCTCAAATATAAGTTGAAGTGTGTTATTCCCCAAAGGACAGCTAGGGCTTCTCGTTCTATCTAGGAGCCCAGGCAACAAAATAACCTTCCCGTGATATTCCCTTCCGATGTCCCCGTGATGTTCCCAGGGGATATCGCGTACTTTTTGGGAACATCCCCAGGGAATGTTCTCAAAAAAGTACAAAAAACGGACATTTTCGTGATATCCCCTGGGGACATTTTGGGAACATCGGAAGGGAATATCGCGGGGATATTGCGGGAAGGTTATTTTACAATTACTCATAATAAAAATATATGCTAGTATAACTTCATTATTGCTAATGATTAGGAGTACATACATACAGGTACTTATACATACAGGTACTTATTCATTCGGTCGGAGCTGCATCACTTGTAATGTAGGGAATCTTTTCTGTAGCTATTGGAGTTTTTGATGAGTAGAGATGGTGTGCGCATTGGGAAATAGAAGACTGAAGATATACAGGAAGGATAAACAAAAGAATGCTGGCTGCAGTCGGAATTTTTTAACACAACTGTCACTAGCATTCAATTTAGCATATCCTTCACTGTGTGAACACTGCAATTACCTCCATCAGCCATGTAAACTGTAAAGTATACGACCAGCAAGCAGATAACCACATTATATTCTTTTACAGCTCTATTTCAAAACATTTCTAACACTAATCAGATGGAATTTTCAACAATGCTATCATACATAAGAACATTTTATTTACAAGTAAGTACATAATACCTACCTAATACTCAGTAATAGTTCTTTTATAGGTAGGTAGACATTTGTTAGGTAATGAGGTAAGCACAGAACTACTACCTATGGTTACCTACAAAATGTCGCTATAGAATAACTATTAATTATACCTATTTATGTAAATAATATTAAGTCATATTACCTTGGTAAAATTTTATAAGGTTTTAGGGGAACGTCACAGTTCTCGGACACTCATAATGTCTTGACAGCGGCATTAAAATAAGTCATGTGACTGAATTCTTTAGAAATTCCCAAACACCAACTATCCGACAACTGCGAGAGTAAATAATTTTCTCGAGTAGCTACTGTGATTTTCTCCACCTCTAAATGATATTTCTATTTATACGATTGGTTTAATCGGAAGAAATAATTAATTGTGTAACAAGTGCACTGGCAATTATATGATAATGCAGGTATCATGGATACCAATTGAAAAAAAAAACTATATTATCGTTTTTCTAATATGACCGAAGATGTGAAAATGACCGATAATTCGTAATTTACCCTACTAAGTATAGGTATGTATAGTAAGATCCATAGAACCTAGGAAATTAACTATTAAACTTATTATAATTAACTGGTACTACCTACCAATGTAGACTAAGTACTGTACTTCAGTGAATAACTAACCAGTTATTTACTACTAAATACACCTGCCTAGGTACCTATTTACTACCTACTTGCTACAGTGAAATTTATAACTAAGTAGGTAGGTAGCTAACTAAAGCTGAAAAGAAAATAAATAACTACCTAGGTAACTTACTAACGATGAGATGTACGGTAAATAAATAAGTAGCTGCTAAACTGCTACAAAAAAGTAAATTGACAACAAGGTATACTGCAAAAAAGTAAATAGCTAATTAGCTAGGTATATCTACCTAAGTATCTAATTGCAGCAGAGAAGTAAATTACTAATTATACACAGATTCTGAGAAATACTAATAACTTTTCTGTCAGTTACCTATGTATAAATAAAATTAAATGTTTCTAATTACAGAAGTTTACGGATAATAAACACGATGAATTACCTGAGAGAAAATATTAGACACTTGCACTCCCTCACAGATTTTTTAAAACTGGAGCCTTTTAGTCACAGTGACGTAACTTAAGCGTTGTTGTTGTTGCATAGCCTCCCCAACGTCCTCGCCGGGACGAAGGAGCAACCAGGGGCGCCCCGAATTTCAGCCACCCGAGGCACTGTGTGGGCCTAAGGGAAACCCGCATCACTCAAAGAAGTTAACAACTGCCTGAGGATGGGTCCAAAGGTGCTCCAGTGAGTGTATGTTGTGTGTAGTCCTGTGTAGGTGTAGTGACGGACATTATGTGAGAATACGAGAGTTCGTGTCCTGATCGGCTTGAAGTCGCACCGGTCAGAGTCCGATCTCCCAATATTGTGCATGTATTAAGGAAGGGAAAGATGGTGGCGACATCTCAGACGTGATAGGGTAACCCTATCACGCCAAGATATGGAAGACTCACTAGGGTCGATGGCTGGTGGCCTAGACGCTAGGAGTCTGTTAGGAGGGAAGGAGTCTAGAGCTCGTTGTGTGAAAGTGGTGTGTATGTGTTTGTGAATAGATGTGTTGTCGGGGGTGGGAGGAAGAGTGGTTTAGAGGTGCCTGTAGTGTGTGGAGGGAGTGGTGTTTAGTGTGCGTGGTGTTCTCCTCTCAGTTTGCATGTAGTGTAGAGGATGTGAGGGTCTAGTGTAGAATGTTTTAGATGTTAGTTTGATATGCCATCAGGACCTATGGAGGAGGTGTTCTTGGAAACCCGGATGGCCTCGGTAACCATTACCGGGGTGAAGGGATGTGTGAGGAGCTTCTGAGTGCATGTTTTGTGCAGGCCACGCAGTATAATCCTATCTGCGGGGCGAATGGGTAACCTACTTGTGGAAGCATAGTGCTAATTGAGAGCATTCGCCTGTTGTGTGTCAGTGAGGGTTCTAGGTAAATTGCTCGAAAACAATTGCTCGAAAGACAATTGCTCGAAAACAATTGCTCGAAAAACAATTGCTCGAAAGAACAATTGCTCGAAAGAACAATTGCTCGAAAGACAATTGCTCGAAAAACAATTGCTCGAACGAACAATTGCTCGAATGAACAATTGCTCGAATTATCAAATTGCTCGAATGAACAAAATTGCTCGAATTATAAAATTACACAGTTTTCGATTTTATAAAAGTCAGTTATTCATGAAGTGGAGCTGCACCTACCAATCCTTATTTTTTTTAGATTTATTTAAACTCTGCTATAACTTTGAGTTATTTCACCTATTGAGGTGCCACATGCAGATAGGCTAGTAATAAACACAGTACAGAGAATATATAGTATCCCAGACCAATAGGGGGGATATTACGCGTGTCCCGGTAGGCTGTGACGTCACATGTCAACAATGGTGCGTACGTTTGTACGTACAGTACAAACACAAAAGATGGCTGCAACACACCCAACTTTTGTTAAATAACGTTTTCGGTGATATTTTTTTTAATTCCACATTACCGCATGCTATTATCCAATCTCTATAGTCATACGGACGAAAATTAAAAAATGACTGTTGATGAAATTGCTACTGGTCTTTTTACACCCAAAATAGTAACAAATTTTTAGTCTTGAAGAAGACGATTTATTCAAGATAATTAGATCATTAGTCAGATCGGTCGCGTTGGCCGTCATCTTAATTCTCTATTCCACGTGACCCACAGCAATTCTGTTTACTATGACGTGACCTCTTGTTTACATACATGACGTCACAGCCTACCCAGAATAAATTTTAATAATACATGTAACTGAGGTACTATACTATTCTGTTTACTATGTAATAAATAAGTATTCGGGTTTTATGATAAATAAAAAACATGAATAGCAGTGATTCACCACATGATTCCAATTCACATGTTACATACGAGATGATACAAACGGTCTAAACTTTTATAAAATCGAAAACTGTGCAATTTTATAATTCGAGCAATTTTGTTCATTCGAGCAATTTGATAATTCGAGCAATTGTTCATTCGAGCAATTGTTCGTTCGAGCAATTGTTTTTCGAGCAATTGTCTTTTGAGCAATTGTTCTTTCGAGCAATTGTTCATTCGAGCAATTGTTTTTCGAGCAATTGTTTTCGAGCAATTGTCTTTCGAGCAATTGTTTTCGAGCAATTTACCGGCTACCGTCAGTGAGTATAGTGTTGTTTTGTAGGAAGGCACGTGTGTTTTTGGTTGGTCCATGTATTTGTTATTGAGTCCCTTGACAAGTTTCCAAAGTTTGTCTGCGTCAGTGCGGAAATTAATGGTGTCTAAATGTGTTTTGCCACTTGTGTTTTTGTTGGGCAGTAATCTCCGAACTTATGTTAGTGTTAATGTGTTGTATGCGAGTGATCGTGTCTTGTGTGGGTGGGAGTGAGTGTAGTTGTTTGCCTGTTTGTATCAGGTGTTTGATGTGTGGTTTGAATGTGGGGTTGTAGTGTCTGATGTTGCCTGTAGGGATGTAGTGTTTGTCTGCGTTAATGATGATGTCAGTGAGGTGTTTTGTGGCAGCATCTATGGATGAGAAGGTGTTGATGTCAAAGTTATGTAAGTTGTCTTCCACAGATGCTGAAAAGTCTGTCCAGTTGGCTCTATTATAGTTGGTGAATGTGTGTCTGTGTTTTTGTACAGCAAGTGGTGTACTTAATGTGTGTAGTGAGAAGTGGAAGGTGGTCTGAACTGAGTTCATAGAGTGCAGTCCATGAACTCTGTAGGGCTATGTCAGGAGTGAGGAGGTTTATGTCATGTGATGTGGGTTGTGTGTTGATGTTAAAGAATTTGCGTGTGGGAGTGTGGAGGTCGTTCATGATTATGTAGTTAAATAGTTGTGTTGTTATGGTGTCGGCACTTGTGTCTGTATGTTGTGTGACGAGCCAAGTAGTGTCGTGTGCGTTAAAATCCCCCAGGACAAAGAAATTATTAATGGTATTAATGTAATGTAAATTAGGTTGGTATCCTGTGGGTGAGGAGTCTGTAGGGGGAATGTATATGTTGGAAATGTTGTAAGAATGTTTGTGGATTTGGATGCATGTAGATTGTATTTATAGGGTGGGGTGGTGTGGCATCCGTGCGTGTGTTTCGGCAGTGGTATTTGTGAACGGGTTGGGTTTATGTATCAGTGTAATGAGGCCCCCGCCGCTTCGAGTGGCGATCGAGTCAAAGTGTTGTATATCCAGGAAACTTTATTGTTAATCTGGCAGGTGTTAGTTTAGTTTCCTGGATTGTGGCGATGTGAATGTGGAGTTTGTGTAGGAGTGATTTCAGTTCTATGTGCTTGTTCTGTATTCCGTTTATGTTGTGTTGTAGTATGTTGAGTTTGGTTGTGGCGTGTGTGTGTGTTAGGAGCTCTAGGAGGGTTAAAGTTAGGAGGCGCTCCCCCATCACCCCCACGAGGGGGGTGAAGTGGAGCTGGGGGTCAGGCAGCAGCGTCTATCCCAGTTCTCCCCCGAGGAGGAGGACGGGCAGGCGATTGCCGTTCAATTATAGGATGAGGAGAGGAAGGAATAGGATGAGTGGGTGTGTGGGGTTGAGTCATGTTGTGTGTGGGGTGACAGTTTTTACGCTGCCATCCCCGTGGGATGTTTCCATGCTGGCGGACACCAGAGCAACGTATATTGTAATAAGTCCAACTATTACACCCGACACAATGGACCCCTCCATTGCCGACCACAAGAGGGACACATGTAGGGACCAGGGTTGGTTTCTATGTCACCGGAGAGTAAGAGGATAAGTAGGGGGAGATATGCCGGCTAATATCCCCCCACTCAAGATACATCAACTTACCAGGTATGCTACGCCTTGATACGAATTTTAAACTCTTCTGCGCATAAACATCTACGCACATATGAACGCACAGATGTGACCCTGCAATATCAGATTACATACTTTATATACTATACAGCAAGGTTTATATACACTGTAGTTTATGAGCCTTGCTATACAACAGGTTAAACAATTTTTAAATATTTGTACACTGCATTAACAATCACGGGCAAATCCTTATATACAAATAACTATTCAACCCGCTGTACAGTATATAGAGTATGTAAAGTAATATTACAGGGTCACATTAGTGCGTTTGTATGTTCTTATTGGTTTATGCGCAGAATAGTTTTAAATTCTACTGTATCATTGGTGCCTCTCTTATATGAACTAATAATGCCCCTAATCCAACAGAACTGGCATCGACAATCAGTTGCATTTTCTGATTGATACTACTTTTTTTACCCAAGCAAACAGTCTATGTTGGCCCCACGTGGGCACTGCGTGGATTAGTGCGTTGAACACGGCTCATGGTACAACATTATGGGCACTAAATGGCCCAAATGTGTCTTTTCAATCAGTCAAGAATTGAGATGGCAGGTAATACCCACGTGGGGGAGATGTGACAGCCACATATGCTTGAACTTATATGTCGTACCAACATGGTAACTATGTGACACTTCTGTATTGTATATATATTTATATATACTATAGTGTATTTCCTCAGTAAAACTAATATGGGGTATAAATGTTAAAAGAAAGAATATATATTAAAAAAATATAAATATAATAATTATACAAAAAAATTATGAAGAAAAAAGTATTTAAAAAAATCATGCAGAAAATTCATTTAAAAAATTTCATTAAAAAAAATTCATGAAAGAAAAATTTGTAGAAAAATTATGTAAAAAAATTTTGCTTAGCTAACCATTTATGTAAAAAAAACTTCATAGCTATGAGAAAATTTTGTGAAAGAATTAGGCCAATGATAAAAATGTATGTAAAAAATTATGAAATAAATATGTAACAAAATTATGTAATTTTTTTTATGTAAAAATAAAACTATTTCAAGTAGTAGATTTTAGATAAACTTCACTTTCACAAATCTTTTGCAGACTGACCCCTCAGCTAAATTAAAATAGCATAGGAATTAATTATAAATCTCCCTCAGTTTTAATGAATTAATTTATATATTGCCATTAATATTCTGGAGACTGAATGACTGAGAGGAAAATTGTCATTTTGTCAACTTTCTTCAAACTGAAGAATTGTTAGCTACACCAGACTTCAGAAACTGACTAACTGTTCTCCAATAAATCCTCCATTATCTCAGTAAATACATGTAACTAAATATAGAGAGAAATTAAGGATTGTTCTCACAGAAAATAATTTCTTATGACTACTTAATGAAATTGCTAAACTATTAATCTGATATGTAACTAATTAACTTTTGTAATTCTTTCTAATGATCATCTTTTTTTAGGTTTAAATATATTTTCTCATTGCAATTTATCAATGTACAATGTCATTTTGTGTGGTTCTTTTCATAAACACTAATGAGGTTGAGGCTGTTCCAAGCTGTTGGATTACCGATGACACATGCTTTTGGCCATCTTATTCTGAGGCAGCGAGAGTAAAAAAGCAATTAAAAATTTGGAACATCCTAGTGATGTCTGGAATTCCTACTCTGACAAAATTTACAAAATATTGGGAGAGTAGCATTTATAAAGTTTTGTGTATAGTTATTTGCACGACTCTGACATTTTGAATCAATGTATTTATCAAATTATTTTCCAGATTCTTATACTTGGGCTATTTCTTCATTAAAAAAAGCCGAAGATGGTTCAGATATGCAAAGTGATCATGAGGGTGAAGGAAGAGGCTTTAGGAGGTAACTAAATAGTGAAAAAATTTGATATAGGACATTATTTAATGCAAATGTATTAGTTTCAGGAAAATTTTGGGAAGAATGTCATTAAGTTTAGACGGCAATCCACCATGTCACCCTTCTTCACCACCTGTTCGAAGAATTCATGTATCAACAGATGCTCCAAGTGCATCTATACCTCATCTCCTTTGACGAAATGCTTTTTAAAGAAGAAACAAACCTGTCCTCAGTCAATTCAAAAAGAAGTATCCACTTGCAATAATTGTTCAGCAATACCATTGGAATTGATAAAGAAATTTATTGATGGTGAGAAATTAAATAAACACTTTCATTCATGTCATATTTTAAACAGTAAATATTGTTTTATAAATTGAACTCTTTCATAATTATGTTTAGCTATCTACAATATATAAACATTCAATTTGCGTTAATTCTAACTCATTGTTCTTTTCTAGGGCAATAAAACAATCCCCCATCCAGTTACGAGAATCGAAATTGCTTCAGGAAACACGAGTGTTCTAAAAAATGTTACTGATGATTTAAAGAATATTTCATCTTTTCTAAGCCAAGAGAAAAAGGGTTCAACGACGGTCGATTTCATTGCAATCAACGAAACCTTTCTGGTAAAGTCAGTTGAAGATTTGATGAGGCTGAGATGGAACTCTCCCACGAGAATGATTTCAAAGAGCTCTTTGTAAGTATATCTTAAAAATGATTTCTAATATATAATAGTTCAAACCAAACACCATTCCAAACTTACTTAGTGATGTACTATATATAATAATGTTTCCATGAATATTGCTTGATATTAGCTACTAAAAAACTCATGCTTATAAGCTTTTAATTAAATAATGTGTTGTTTCAGATTTGTCTTATTACATATATTGTAGGGATTTCATTGGTGGGGAATCTCCTGCAGTTATATTAATGGTCTATGTATATATGTTTTTCTATTGTATTCATATTAATAAATTTATTAGTGTCCGAAAAGGTCCCACGAAGTGCAGGAATTTATATATGTGCTTGATTGTGAACCTTACTATTTTTATGTGTTTTGTTCCTTCAATAAAATTATATCATTGTATCATATCATATTCTGCAGTCTGGGTTAATGGCAGCTATTTTGAGCCGTTCAATTGCAAATGGCAAGAAATATCTAATTATCTCTTATGCTGCAATGGTAATTTGGGGAGAATTTATGATAAATCGATCATTTTGGAGAGATTTTTTTTTGAGGGAGCTGGAGAGACAAATAGAGAGTTTATGAGCCATACTATTTTACTTGGCCTTTTGGGCTCCAGTATTGTGAATTTCCTTTCAATCTAACTAAAAATAGCTATTTAAAATCTCTCCTTGCACATCCAAACACATCTACACTGTCACTGTCCACTCTGGAAAATACCTTAGGCTAACAGATTAATTTTATAGGCTAAATGCTGCGGATTATCCAGTCTGAAAAGTATACCTAACAGGATTTGAGGATTAATTCTGCACCCAAGTCCTATTTAATTCCTATATTCCCATGTTATTTGCTGCGTCCAAATCCCAATTTCAGTAAAAAAAATTCCTGGGTCTGAGGCAGAGGTTCTTAACCTTTTTGGAGGAACCGAAACCCATAAGTTCCAAATATGCATTCACCAAACCTTTGTAGTTAGCAAAATAAATGTGTTTCCCATCCAAATATAAAGTTATAAACATATGTAATATATAACTATAGCACAAGGTTGGCGAACCGCTGATCCGCGGTTCACAATGTAACCCACCATTCCCTTTTCAGTGACCCACTTCAATTTTTATATTTGTACAATGATGACTATGTTCAGTTGTGTTACTATGAGAAGAGCTTTCTGGCAACCAACCATACATCTCTTAAGGATGGCAGTGTCAAAATTATCGTTTAAATCTTGAACGAAGAATTTTGGTATAACATTTGGTAGATTTGAAGTAAATGTATATCACTATACAGTATGATTCAAAAAAAGCGGGTACAATATTAAATTAGCCAATCTTCAACAAGAATCATCATATATTCGTGTGGTTTTCTTTGGCTAATGCACATTTTTATCATCTATAAGCACTTTGTTATTTGTTTTCTTATTCCTAATAGTTTTTTCTACAGGGTGATCATAAGTAGAGGGTGGTGAAAAAGCTCTTGCGTCAGATATGAAATTGATGAAAGATATAAAAATAGGTTTGTTTACTCAATATTTTTTTTAGTTATAATAAAGAAACAATCACATATTATAAAGATCTAAAATAAATCATTCTTTACCAAAATCATCCATCATCCTCCATTTTTTCAATACATTAGTTTCGCACGCGTTTTCTGATTGCTTTCATTGATTGATCACGTCATTATGCGTTTTACGTTTTTTTTTATTGATTCAGATTAACAAGTGAGGGGGAGCTTACATTATTTTATAAATAACCCCACTAGAAAAAATCACAACCAGTTACATCTGAGATCCTCGGAGACCATTCAATTGCATTACCCTTGGAAATGACTGATGTTTGAAAACTTCTATCAGTCGTTCTGTAACAGCAAGTGTCCTGTGTACTGAGCACCATCCTGCATCCACCATATTAGATTCAGTGTAGTTCCATAAATATATCGTAGTTACGGAAATATCTGCTGATTCAATATAAGGGTTCTTAAAATGATGCAAATTTTCGAAGATACAACTTACTCTTGATAAACAAAGTTTGAAATAAGCTCACAGAAGAGCTTTTTTATCACCCTCTACTTATGATCACTCTGTAGAAAAACTATTAGGATAGGAAAACAAATGACAAAGTGCTTATAGCTGACAAAAATCTACATTAGCCAAAGAAAACCACACGAAACTATGGTAGTTTTTGTTAAAATTTTGATAATTTTAATTTCGTACCAAGCTCCGTGCAGAGTGACAATACCCGCCCAGGTCCCATAGAATAATACCTAAGAAAATATTTGTTCCTATCTTTGATTGTTAATTTTATTTTCAATATAAAATTATCCTTTGGTCTTTACCTATGAATGTGAAAATATGAAATATCAAATGAAGGTTTTAATTTGTTAAAATTTTATAATAGTTTTAGTGAGGACTAGTGTGCCCGCACCAGCAGCTAGGTTAGTGAGCAAACTTTTGAGGGTTAGGTTACTAGAAAAGGCTTAATTAGTTAAGTAAATTTGTGACCCACTTCTCTCTTTTTTTAAATTGAGATATCAAAAGTGACCCAGTCAATTGAAGAGGTTCACCACCCCTGTTATAGCAAATACTGAATTAGAAAGCAAACTCTGCCATGCATCATTCACACACTAAATAACTATGTTAAATGATGAAAATGAGCAAAACATGAATTTCGCATATGAATAAAAAACATTAAGTATGAACCAAACTTCCAAACCATTGAAACTGACTCACCGAACCCGTAGGGTTTGATCGAATCCAGGTAAAGAACGACTGGTCTGAGGAGACATTCATTCCAGACTGGAGGATTATTCAGTCCCAATTGATTTATTACTGTATTTTAAGGTTTGCTAAACTCCAACCGAGTAATTAATTCTTCAGAAAAGACCACCTTTTCCAGAGTGGCACACTGTGTGTATATTGGTATCATGGTGTGCATGAAATGTGTGTAACACACATTTCATACATACCAATATACACACATAATTATATTTCTCTAAAAATAAATATACATTTATTGATTTTATTCAAAATTCAAAGTAAAACTGAAAATAATAAAAAAAATCTGTGAAATATAATTTGTCAAAGAAGAAAACAAATATCTTCTTGAGTCATCAGTAAAAACACATGACAGAGTAATTTTTTTCAGTATTTTGTAAAGCTGATTAGGGCCATGTGCTACAACACACATACTCGCTCAAGTCCAACATAATGCTCCAATATAAATTTGAAGAGAAAGAAAACAATGTTCCTTCCACATCTTCGTGGCTTACACTTTTGTACCAATAAAAAAATTCATGGTTCAATAAAAGTAAGGTTTTTAAAACTTTTTCTCTGAAGTCTAAATGAGACTATGCGAGAAGGTCTCTGAACATATATCAGTGTTAATGCAAAGTATATATAGCTATGTAAGTATATTTATTTTTTACTTTTAGTTCTAATTTTTTTCCAGTAAAGTGGTAAAAAAAGCAAACACTCACACAGCTCTGAAACACTAATCATATAGCTAACACTCCACACCCAATAATTAACCAAAACAAACAATATAAAACTGAATCTCTATGCTCTAGGTACTCTCATAGTGCATAGGATCAGAGAACTTTCATACATTAAACAAATCATTCAATAAAAACCCTAACATTACACACACACATAATCTAAACACACAATATTAGTGATGGGACGATTAATCTGAATCGGAAATTGAAAAGAATAATGTTTTTTGGGAGAATCGGCATCAAAATTGTAGTGATAGAAATATCTACGATTCCCGATTCCGATTCTTTAGCGTGGAGGAGGGCGTCTATACTCACTTTAACGTAAATCGCGGTAGCATAGATACATACGATAGTTGCCATGTAAACCGAATTGTTTGTGAACGGGTAGACATCGTAAGAAAATAATGACAATTATTAAAAATTTGTTTGCGTGGATGAATGCTCTAGTAGTAGCTCGTTTGAACAAATTAAAAAGTGTGTCTGTATGCACCACGTAAAATAATTCATTAATTATCAACCAATGTTATCAAAATGCATCTATTTTAACATTAATTCTAAGGGTTTAGAAGCTGTTCCTTAAGTTGACGTAATCCAATTTTGTATTGATCCATTAGTTTATGAGTTAAAGGCAGTGCGAAAAGATAAAAATTTATGCTAAATAGGACATTTTTACTTACCACGTATAATATGATCAAGTTCATCAAATGATATCAATATTCCAAATATGCAACATTCTTTCTAATGGTTCAGAAGCTGTGCTTCACGATGGCCTAACCGAAAATTGGATCAATCCATTAGCTACCGAGTTACAATTGTGCAAAAAGATGTCCACATAAACTTTTATTATGCGAGCTAATTTTCACACTAACAAAGAAGTTATTATAAAAAAATCCTGTCTGTAACTTAAATCAAACTTTATAGAAATGAACTTCACCTAATTTGTGATGTTCGCGGAAAATTTACAGTAAATAGACCTATAACTTTATCCGTAATATAATAATGGCAAACTATGCGCGATTTGTCTTTTCACATGCTGCAATATTGAAGCTATGCTTTCATAGGTGTTACTTGTTAACACATGACGCTCTATCCAAGTGCAGTACTAGTATACTTTGAACATAGTTTCTAAGGGTTTATAGGCTGTTCTTTATGATGACATAATCAAAATTTGAATTAAACTCTTATTTTCCAAGTTAATACTCAGAATAGAGGTGCGTAAAGATGCCCCCAAATATCCGATGCATAAGGACGCCCGCCTCGACGCTAATGATCAATAAATATATCAAGAATCGCCGTCGGAATCGAGCATTGCCTTTTTCCAAGAATCGGAATCGGCAAAAAAATTGGAATTGTCCCATCACTACACAATCCAGTCTGTATTTGGTGCACGAAATTCCACTGACTTTTAGAAAAAGCTGAAAAAATCCACCATAAATTTCCAGTAATTTGGCTGATCCACCAAACATATTACCAATTTTTCCACCGAAAATTTATGGTAACATAGGAATAAATAGCTAAAAATCCACCGACTTTGATAGAAGATTATTTTCAATACAGAAAAATTTCTGGTACACAATATAAAACTGAATCTCTATGCTCTACTCTCATAGAGCATAGCCTGCATAGGATCAGAAAACTTTCATATATTAAACAAATCATTCAATAAAAACCCTAACAATACACATACACCTAATCTAAACACACAATATTAAACTGAATCTCTATGCACTACTCTCATAGAGCATAGGATCAGAAAAAACTTTCATACATAATGATACATTAAACAAATCATTCAATAAAATCCTAACAATACACACATACCTAATCTAAACATACTATGTAAAATTAAGTCTCTATGCTCTACTCTCATAAAGTAGCTATAGGATCAGAAAATTATCATACATAATACAATTCATTCAGTACACAACATGATTATACTCACACCTAATCTAAACACACAATATAATAATGAATATATTACTGAATCTCTATGCTCTACTCTTATAGAGCTAAGAGCATAGGATCACTCTTTCAATGAACAGAACCATACGCATACAACAAACACCCTATGACTTTAAAAGTAATCACATAATTAACTAGTCAAGACATAAAATAGACTTAGTAGATCTCCGTGTCCTATTCTCACAAAGCACATGATAACAGAAGTGAAACAAGAAGCAAATATTATCCGTCAACAGGTTCGAGTTTCCCTCATTCTAATTTCTAGATAACCTTCTTTGCCAAAGAGTGACCAGGTAATAAAGCATGTCCAAACTTGCCATTTTAATGGCGAGTTTGTGACAGTTATTTTGAGCCCCTCAATTGCAAATGGCGAGAAATATCTATTTTTCTCCTATGCTACAATGTTATTTTGGATAGAATTTATGATGATTTGATCATTTTAGAGAGAATTTTTATTTTTTTGGAGAGAGCTGGAGAGACAAATGGAGAGTTCATGAGCCATACTAATTACTTGGGCCAAAGAGCTCTAATTATG
Source organism: Caprella mutica (assembly GCA_947561585.1). Taxonomy (NCBI): domain Eukaryota; kingdom Metazoa; phylum Arthropoda; class Malacostraca; order Amphipoda; family Caprellidae; genus Caprella; species Caprella mutica. The sequence goes on along the minus strand of CANNZV010002014.1, from coordinate 76,526 downwards.
CCTTACTCATGCTTCATTGAAGAGCATAATCTGTGTTAGGGTTTAATCATGCATGACAAACAAACTGTCTTCTCAAATCTTCATACCCACTGCAATCTATCAAAAGTGCAAAATTGTCTCTTCTACACCATCCTGAAAAGACTTGAGCCCCGTCCACACGGCCAGTTTTTTCAGAGAAGTGACAAATTAAATGACGATAATTTCCTGCGTTAGCAAACCGTCAAACTTTTCATCAGTTTTGTGATTCCAGCATGTTGGATATTGTCATCAAAAAGTTTGTCAAACTATTTGTTGACGATAAAGTTTGAAGTACATACTGACTTTCCGGTAATTATATTTTTTATTTGCGCGTCATTTTAGTTTATTACAGCTAGGTACACATACAAAAATCTCAATTTTTTCAAACTTAGTATCTATCTAGTTACAATGGCTGACGACAGTCGACAGACTCTTTAATATTTGGTTGTATTAGAATGTATTAGATCTAACTCATCAAAGTTATAGGTAGGCTACGTTGTGAATTGTTTTCTATGATCTATTTTTGACTATCCTTTTCAAGACGATATTTTGTCATTAAAAACAAATTATTTTTTCTGGTTTCTTACTGTTCTAAATTTTAAAAATATACATACCAAGTTATATAATTTTTATTTTCACGATATATTAAAACATTAATTTTTGACGAAACTGACGCCAGTAAACCTCAAACTTTTGGCAAGAAAAATTGACCGTGTAGACGTGTAGACACTCCTTGCCAAGTAAAATAGTATGTCTCATAAACTCGCCATTTGTATCTCCAGCTCTAACCAAAATTCAACAAATTCTCTCCAAAAAGATCAAATTTCTATAGATAAAACTCGCCATTTGTAATTGAAGGGCTCAAAATAACTGTCACAAACTCGCCATTAAAATGGCGAGTTTGGACATGCTTTATCACTTGGACTCCTTGAAAACTGACGATAAGTTTGTTATTAAGTTTGTCACTTCTCTAAAAAAAACTGACCATGTGGACAGGGCTTTACATAAGCAGCTCTCTCCAACTCCAAGATATCCACCCCTCCACCCAAGACTATTGACTAACACTATCACTACGTGCTCCAAGGACCAAACGATTAAGTAGATTCCCATGTGTTGTCATAAAAAGATTCTTGTATTTTTCTAGCTTATACCTACTGTCTAGTGTCTATAGACTATATGCTAAAGTGGTCAACTCCATCATTTCCCCGACCATGTTTCAAAGTATGGACAAAGTCGCCAGTATATTGGCGACTTTTGAGAGGTGAAATAAGTTTCAAAACTTGTAAATAACAAGTAAATCACTCCCAAATAGTCTCAAGATGTACACAAGTATCAGAAATGAAGCATAATGATGTTTTCAAGTGTAAAATCATCACTAGGGAGTCAAATTTCTCCTTTAAATTATCTTAAATGTGGCGACCTCCGACCTGGATCCATTTTCTCACTATACTGGCAACTTTCCTGTCTCACTGTGAAACAGTTACTCCTATCTATCATCTCCATCTTTTTTTACCAATTCAGTTACTGGTAATGGTAATGCTTCCAGCTATCTCCATTCATTCCTAAATCATTTATATATTTCTTTACTGTCTTGGCTAAGTTATCTATCCCTTTTTCATACATATCCTGTCAGTGTCATCCAGGAATACCATTCTAGTTAGATCTCCCATTTCCCCCCTCACTCTTCAGTACAGATTGTAAGTATTTAAGCTTAGCTTTCATGTCCCTGCTAATCATACTCAATGCACCTAGCCTCTAAATATGACCCCCTGCAGTGCTGCTATGGACACGCCTCTTTTTTTTTTTTTTTTTTTTTTGGGGGGATCCGGTTAGTACCATATGTCCCTATTTCGTAAGAGTATTTGTAATAGATTTTCATTTCAGTACTAATTTCACAATAAATATTTCAATTTAAAAAGACAATCACACACACACCACAACACACAATCACCATAAAACACAATCACCAAAACACAGGCACACAAAAAAATATTTGAAATTTTATATACATATGTACAAGGGATTTTTATTTAGCCAGGCTTTCTCTTCGGTGCCAGACACCAATCCCTCCGGAAGATCTCCAGAAGGAATTGGGCCGGCACCTACTGGGAGGGCAAAAAACAGGAAGAGTGAGGGAAAAGCCAGGCTTCCTCTTCGGTACCAGACACCAATCCCTCCGGAAGAATTTTCAGAAGGAATTGGGCCAGTACCTACTATGAGGGCAAAAAACAGGAAGAGTGAGGGAAATGCCGGGCATTCTCTTCGGTACCAGACACCAATCCCCCTGGAAGAGCTTCCAGAGGGAATTGGGGCGGTATCTACTGAGAGAGCAAAAAACAGGAAGAGTGAGGGAAATGCCAGGCGTTCTCTTCTGTACCAGACACCAATCCCCCTGGAAGAGCTTCCAGAGGGAATTGGGGCGGTACCTACTGGGAGGGCAAAAAACAGGAAGAGTGAGGGAAATGCCGGGCGTTCTCTTCGGTACCAGACACCAATCCCTCCGGAAGTGTTTCCAGAGGGAATTGGGGCGGTACCTACTGGGAGGGCAAAAAACAGGAAGAGTGAGGGAACTGCCGGGCGTTCTCTTTGGTACCAGACACCAATCCCTCCGAAAGAGTCTCCAGAGGGAATTGGGGCGGTACCTACTGGGAGGGCAAAAAACAGGAAGAGTGAGGGAACTGCCGGGCGTTCTCTTCAGTACCAGACACCAATCCCTCCGAAAGAGCTTCCAGAGGGAATTGGGCCGGTACCTACTGGGAGGGCAAAAGAAAAGGAAGAGTGAGGGAACTGCCGGGCGTTCTCTTCGGTACCAGACACCAATCAATCCGGAAGAGCTTCCAGAGGGAATTGGGCCGGTACCTACTGGGAGGGCAAAATCACATAAAAAGTGAGGGGAGCTGCCTATTTATACTCTTCGGTACCAGGCACCAATCTCTCCGGATGGGACTTCCAGAGAGAGTTGGACTGGCACTTACTGGGGAGGCAGACGAACCTTGACCCACCCAGAGTGGGTCAAGCCTACCAACCATGTCAAGGTTCGGTTTAAGACTAATCTAATTTTATAGTTGGCTTGACCCATATGAGATTAAATTTGATTTAATCTTTTTTTTTTTTTTTTTTTTTTTTTTTATCTAAAGGACAAGCATTTTCCCAGTGGATCTTATATAGTCTGCCAAGGCACATACTATCTTTAACTGCTTCTGTATAGACTTATCTGACCCTCCAAGTAACAGTGATAATGTGAGGGGTATCCTTAATTTCAATAGTTTCTAGGTCACTCACCAGTTTATCTCTGTGTAAGTTATACAAGGGACACACAAGAAGAAAATGCTCAACTGATTCTATCATGCCACATTCACATAAGGGGCTCTGGGAGAGTTGAAATCTAAATGTGTGTTGTGCGAGACCAACATGACCTACTCGCAGTCGGGCTAGACATGTCTCTATTACTCTTTTACTGTTATTTGCCCATGGCCAATAAATTACATTAGGTTTTACCATCTTCAATGCTTGTCCCTTTTGCTGTGGTCCACCTTGATAATTCCACTGCAAGTTCCATTGGCTTATAAGTCTATTACGGGCTATTTTATAGAAGTCCTCCTTGGGTATTTTACAATACAAGTTTCCAACCACACTTGCCCCCTTGGCTAACATATCCGCACATTCGTTTCCCTCAATTCCGGTGTGACTGGGTATCCATTGTAAACTTATGTTCCCATTTGAATCTCTTAGAATTTCCAAGATATTGTTTGTAAAATATCTGTATGTTTTGACTTTTTTACCTGACAGTAGTTCTAAGGAAGACATTGAATCTGTGTGGACTGTGTACTTGCTTCCCTGGTTATCTTTGCAATATTGAAGAGCCAAGTATATTGCAGTTAATTCTGCTGTTAAAACAGAAACCTCCGCATATAAACTTGTTTGTTTTTCAATATTTTTTTCTGGAATTATATAAGCACAGCCAACAGAGGAATCTGTTTTAGATCCATCAGTATATATTGATACTGTATTGGGATATTCTTTTGCTTCCATTTCAAGGTGGATTTGCTGAATTTGTGGATTGGCAAGGTTCTTTGGATTAATTGGAAAGTGAGTAGATATTTGTGGGCTACAACTTTCCCAAGGGGGAACAGGGGTCCATGGGAGAGTGAGACTTGAGAGTCTAGAAGGTTTAGGTAATTTCCATTTATAGATTAGCAACTCGCAGTGATTAAGAAATCCTGGGTATGATCCGAGTTGCTGTCTCTCTTTTAGTAGAGTACAAACTGTTGGCACCAAAATGTCATAGTCCAGGATTCTGCTGTAATACCTCAAGCTGAGCTCGTTTCTGCGAAACTGAAGAGGTGGAACAAAACTCTCTACCTGTAATGAATTTATTGGAGTGGTTTGAAGAAGACCAGTGCACAATCTGAGACATTGATTCTGTATTGGCTCTAGAATCTTCAGGTCCGTCTCATTCGCACAACCATAGAACTGGCAGCCATAATCCATTTTACTTCTAACAAGTGATTTATATAGCATGGTCAATGTTTTCCTGTCGCAGCCCCAGTGGTTATGTGATAGAGATTTCAAAATGGAAGTCCTCTTAGTACAGCTATTTCTAAGTATATTTATGTGGTTTCTCCATGTCAATATTGGCGAGTCGAAAGTTAAACCAAGAAATTTGTAATTTTGGACATAGTCTATTGGGTTATCCTTAAGTTTAAGTATGGATGGTTGACCCAAGTAAAATAGTATGTCTCATAAACTCGCCATTTGTCTCTCCAGCTCTCTCCAAATTTCAACAAATTCTCTCCAAAATGATCAAATTATCATTAATTCTCTCCAAAATAACATTGTAGCATAGGAGAAAAATAGATAAAACTCGCCATTTGCAATTGAAGGGCTCTAAATAACTGTCACAAACTCGCCATTAAAATGGCGAGTTTGGACATGCTTTATTACTTGGGATGGTTCATCATTTGACTGAGTAAAAAACATGGCTCTTGATTTTAGAGAGTTAAAGGATTGTCCCCATGAATCACCCCATTCTCCTAGACGATTTAGCTGGACTTGAAGCCGATTGGTGACTGTTTCTGACTCTGCTCCAACTGCATATACTGCTATGTCATCTGCATATATCGATATTTTAACGTTATCCACCTCTGGAATATCTGACAAAAGCACATTAAATAGCAGAGGGCTCAATATACCACCTTGAGGAACTCCAGTTGTTATTGGTTTTCTTGAAGAAGTATATCCTCTATATAAGACTTTAAAAGTTCTATTAAATAGATATGATTGAATCCAACCGAGGGCTCTGCCACATACTCCAAGCTTGGAAAAATTATAAAGTACGGCGGTGTGGTGCACCGCATCAAAAGCACTGGACATATCCAAAAAAGCAGCCACGCATATGTGACCAGTTGCTAATGATTTTTTTATAGAGTTTTCCAATAGTGCAATCTGGTCATAGGTTGTTCTCTCTTTTCGGAAACCTGATTGACACGGTAGAAGTAATTGGTTTCTTTCAAGATACCAATCAACTCTTCTACTCTCCACTTTGACCTTGAACCTAATTCTTAAACCACGGAATCGTACACATTGTAGTTCTTGCACGGGTACAAAATTCGAGGGACCGTATACCACAGAGTAAAGATTAGGAGAGTACCCCAGTTGTGTGTTATTATACAGGGTGTCCCGAAAAAACGATACCCAAATTTCAATGGCTGTGATTCAATAACTATTAAACTTACAAAAATCACATTTTGTTTATCAACATTTATTCGATCTATATCTGTACAAAATTTTAGATGAAAATCCAACCGTTTTCTTTGCTCAGTACATTTAGTGACCAATACCAAAAACTTATTTGCGCACTTTTGGTTTAACTTCGAATTTTAGTATATTAAAAGTTAAAACCGCCCAGATAACCATATCCTCTCTGTCCCTCGTGGGACAGAGGGGGACATCCCTCGCTAGTGAGGGACAGAGAGGGACGGGGGATTTCAGACGTCTCCAGACGTCTGAAATCCCACGTCTTTCCAACGTCTGAAATCCCACTCACGTCCCACGTCTTACACAAGCGGGATGTCCCTCGTCTGTCCCACGTCTTAAATCCCACTCACATCTGCACGCGGGATGTCCCTCTCTGTCCCACGCGGGATATGTCCCTCTCTGTCCCACGTCTATCCCACGCGACATGTCCCTTGTCTGTTTTACGCGGTAAAAAGTACGCGGGATGTCCCTCTCTGTCCCACGTGGGATATCCCTCTCTGTCCCACGTGGGATGTCCCTCTCTGTCCCACGCAGGATATCCTTCTCTGTCCCACGTGGGATGTCCCTCTCTGTCCCACGCGGGATATCCCTCTCTGTCCCACGCGGGATGTCCCTCTCTGTCCCTCGTCTGTTTTACACGGGAAAAAGTTATACCAAAAAGGTGTATCAATCTCAAGCTTTATTTACGTATCATAACTAGGTAGGTATATTCATAAACAGATGTAGGTATCTAGGTAGGCATTGATGAATAATACTAGGTAGTAGGTACGGATTGATGAACACTACCTAGTTATAGGTATACTAGCTAGGTAGGTAGGTATTGATAAACACTGGTAGGTATCTAGGTAAGTATTGGCAAACAGTTATATGTAACTAGGTAAGCATTGATAAACACTAGTAGATAACTAGGTAGGTATTGACAAACAGTTGTAGGTAACTAGGTAGGTATTGATGCACACTAGTAGGTAACTAGGTAGGTTTTGATGAACACTAGTAGGTAACTAGGTAGGTATTGATGAATACTAGTAGGTAACTAGGACCTAAATTGGTATTTATGAACAGTTGTAGGCAACTAGGTAGGCATTGTTAAACACAAGAAGGTAACTAATTAAGTATTGATAAGCAGTTGTAGGCAACTAGGTAGGCATTGATAAATACCAGTAGGTAACTAGGTAGGTATTGACAAACAGTAATGTAGGTAACTAAGTTGGTACTGATAAATACTACGTACTAGGTAAGTAGTGATAACCACCAGTAGGTAATAGATTGGTGGTTATCACTTGTAGGTTACTAGGTAGTTGTTAATAAACACTAGTAGGTAACTAGATAGGTATTAGGTAGTGATATACCACCAGTAGGTAACTATATAGGTAAGATTAATTAACCAGTATAGGTAATTAGGTAGTTAATAACATTAATTAACATTATCAATACAAATATTAATAAATAACTTTATACACATTCTTATCATTTACATTAAAGGTCCTCTCCAGGCTCCGGGAAAAAAATGAGTTTATTACATAATATAATAGAACTAAGGTCTACAATCATTATTCTGCAAACTACATACAATTTGGTTCAGTATATATTTTATAATTTGTTTTTAAAGTTTTTTAATACTCTTTGAGCAACAATTGAGCGAATCACTAATCTGATGCTCAAGAAGAAGATTGTACACTCTTTGTTTTGATTACAAATTTGAATTTTATAAACAAACCATGCGTTTTCGGCCTTTATTTAAATTATTTTAGATATTAATTGTTTCCTAAATTATATAAACGTTTTTATTATAATTTTATTCAATTTTATACCTTTACACGAATATTAAATGGATTTATTAAACCTAATACCTAGTTGACAATCAAAACAAATGGTGTACATTCTTTTTCTTCAGGCTGAAAATTTCTTAAATTAGTAAGTCGGAAGTAAAATAGGTTTTGAAGAGTTTTGATTTTAAAAATCTTTAAAAGCATATAAAATTGAAAATACGCTACCAAATTCGATGCGGTTTGCAGCAAAATGATAAGGAACATTAGCCTCGTCAAATAAAGCAATAAAAATATTTGCTTGGAGGGGACCTTTAAAAAATAAAAGATACTAAAATGTAGAATATTAAGTTATATTTATTTAAAATAACTTTAAGAAGCGCACAAGTTATCAAGTTGCATAAAGATCATTTCAATACTACTTCTAACATGTCCAGGATGGCTGAGTGGTAGCGTTGCAGACTTCAATAGTACATCACACTACAGTCCTGAGTTCGATTCCCGAGATCACCACTACATTTCTTTCTCCATTTCTTCCCATTTAATTTGTATATAACAATATGTAATATTAAAATAATTGATATACAGCCAAATGTACATATACACTATATGCAATATAGTAAGAAAATGCAATAATGACTTGTATGATCTTTTTTATTTCTTATACATATTTATATACCCCAATTAACCGAAGTAGTTTGAGCAGAAGAGAGATATGTCCCCCTTTCAGAGGGGGACATCCACACTCTGTCCCACGTCTTGCAGAGGGGGACATCCGCACTCTGTTCCACGTCTTGCAGAGGGGGACATCCACACTCTGTCCCATGTCTTGCAGAGTGGGATATTCCCACTCTGTCCCACGTATCTTGAATACGCACTCTGTCCCACGTGGGTCCCACGTCTTATTTCCCTCTTCCCTCTATAGCGAGGAACATCCACACTCTGTCCCACGTGGGTCCCACGTCTTGAATCCCTCTATAGCGAGGGACATCCACACTCTGTCCCACGTGGGTCCCACGTCTTGAAAACGGAGTGGGGTAAGACGTGGGATAGGTGGATGTCCCCCTCTGTCAGAGGGGGACAAGACGTGAGATCAGACGTCTTGCAGAAAGGGACCCCTGTGCAAATGAAGAGGGTTAGACGTCTGCAAGACGTCTGATGTCCCCCGCCCCACGTCTTGCCCCACGTCTTAAATCCCTCTATAGCGAGGGGTATCAGACGTCTTAAGACGTGGGACAAACAGCTTTTGGTTAGCTGTGCATGTTTTTAATAACTTCAACAGTTTATTAAAATTGTTTATTAAAAAAACGATATTATAATAATAAAAGGCGTTTATTAATATGCAACCGGAAAAAAATCAAACTGTTCCTCCTATTAATTGATCGTTTCAGGCGATCTGGTGGGCAATTCGATACGATAATTCAGGGCGATAATGCGTATTGCCGAATAGCTTAGCTCACTTAGTTTTCCTTACAGCAACAGTTTTGAACCCATCCTGAACCAACCAGGTTCGATTGATACTGTTTCCATGTATATCTCGAAGTCTTGGAACGCTTCTATCATTTATTAGATCAAGGTATCTATCTCCATTTAAATTATTTTTGTAAAAATAAGGACAGACGATACTGCCAAGTCGGCCATTGCTACCTAGTCCTATCCACCAACAGACTTTCTCTCACGAAATTCTTACGGCAAGGTTGAAAGTAGGAGGTTGGTTCTCCGGTGAATATGTGTGAACGTTATGATAATTTATTTTACCATTCAAATGAAGAGATTTCACATCACCAACCACATTATCGTCCACAAACCAGACATTTCTTTGCTAAAACAAATGAGCAAAGTTTAGCCGACGAGGAAGATCGGTATTTAGGTGTTTGTTTCGCTCGTTGATCTTGATATGATGTCACATCGAATTTAAGGTTACAAATCTGTTGAATGTAGATTTAGTAACATCTAATCCACTTTTTATTTAAATGATTTGCAAATTTTCTGTAAGTGCTTCTTGAACAATTCGAACTATGAAATAAGTGTTTTACTGAAAGTGCGCGAACAGGTTTTTGGTATCGGTCATAAAAAATACAGCTAAAAGAAAACCGTTGAGTCGATTCCTCTAATATTTTGTACAGAAATAGAACAAATGTTGAGAAAAAAAATGTGATTTTCCAATTTTTTGTAAGTTTAATAGTTTTGGAATTGCAGCCTTTGAAATCTGGGTATCGGTTTTTTGGGACACCCTGTATTTCAAGTGGATGTTGCGTGACGTCAACATTCTTGAACCAATATCAGCGACTCCCAGAGTCACATGATTGTGAAAAGTTTAGAAAAACCAAGGAGAGTTCTAGGTACAAAACAAATAACAATGGCAAACGCGAGTGATAGGAATCTGGAAGGTTAATAAATGTTTCAAGATAGTAAGAATACAGCAGAAAATCGCTCAAATTTTTTAAACCAATTTTAGGAGACATGATTACAAAGATTGGATAGAAATTTGTTGTAATCAACAACTCTAATATGGCTGAATCAACAACCATTACCAAAAATTGCTATGTCTGTGGAGATCATTAATCAAGAATCAAGATGGCAATTCACCAAGATTTTGAATGCATTCAAAACTAAGTTGAGGTTTCTCTTAAACTCAGTTTTATTAGAGTTGTTTTATTAATTCTATTATTAGTACCTAATTGTTAGGGTTGTGACAATATGTGTTTGAAATCATAGATCCTGAAAATAGTATAGACCGATTGAATTTTCGTATGATATATGATTTAAAACGCACATTGTCTCAACCCTAGTAATTTTCCTTTCGAATTATTCAATTTGAATTATACTTTCATAAAGTTGTAAATAAATGTAATATATCTATTAAGTTAAAATATCAATACTACATAGTAAACAGTAGTAAATTTTCCCGCTCATGACGTCACGCACCGCCGGTCTCTTCTGCAACGCTATTGGTCAGTTTAAAAAAGATATCTCACATATGAGATTGGTCTACTCCCCTTATCTTTATACTGTGACGTATACTTCGTACCTTGAAGGAATATCCTTCAGTTCTTCATCACGGGAAAGCACCATTAGATCTCTAAACCAATTTTTTCATGCGCCGCAAGAGACTTGAAAATTCGAAAAATATTGAAAAACAACTGTACCTATTTCATGGTTTCTCTTTCAAATTTTCATTTTTCATATATATGATTCGTAATAGATAAAATTAGATATATAAAGGTCCAATTGACTCCAGAATAATTTATATGGCTCTGTTAAGGCGCCAAAAGTGTTTGAAATAAAACCAAAATATTGAAAAATCACGATTACTTTCCACTTTTTAATTTTGTACCACAAACTATATTTTCTTCTTTTTATATATTGTAATAGGTAAATTTCAATGATACTTGGTTATATAAAACTAAATTTCTAGTCTCAAAGTCATAGGATATCTCAGACGACGATACAAAGGGGGGGGGGGGGCACTGGGGCAGATGCCCCCCCTTCTTGAGGTCTGAATTTTTTTAAATAAATCTATTGATTAATAAAAATAGACGGATTAATCCTCAAAATTGAAGGAATGTCAATTATTTGATTATATTTTAATTGCCTTGAACAATATATATGCTTTAACACTGTGTTCTATCAGAATTCAGAATTAATTCAGTAAACATTACAATGTTGAACCAACTACGTTGGCTCAATTCAGAACGAAACTCTGGGCCAACGCTGTCAAGCCGGTCTCGGTTGATTTGGCCAGCAAAGGCCCGACGTTGGCTCACCTCACGGACGTCCACCGGCCCTGAACAGTATAACCACGTATAAACGACTTATTGGTACCGGCAATACTTAATGTTGCCGATGCCTGTATCGAACAGACGCCCAATTATATATCTATTATTTAATATGCTTCGAAACGATATCCACTCGTATTCAAATAATTAATTAATTCAAGAATTAAAATTGAACATTCTTACTTTATTGTATATAATAATACTTAGGTTATAGGTGCATATCAATTTAATTAATGTTACATAATATTATATACAAATTAAATGGGAAGAAATGAAATGATGTGTCCGGGTATCGATCGTGGGTTCATCCGTCCCCGTGCCTGTACCTCTGTCATTGTGCCACCGTGGATGCATTTTACTAAAGAAAAATTTTGATATTAAACGACTCGGAAATACTTAGAAATATTTTAAAGTGAATTTAACTATATTGGCAAGCATCGCTTTTATAACCAAAATCACAAGGAAAAGTTTCGAGGTCGAGTGATTAGCAGAAGTACGGAAATAAAATTCCTGGTCAGCACACGGTCAAGATCTCAACCCTTTGGTCTTTCACATATCTGGGCTGCTTCACAAACTTCTTTTCAGTGGCCAGCTGCTTGATGAAGAATCGAATATCATTTGATGGGCTGATTTTTAATCCATGTTGTAGCATTTGAAGTCTTGTGTTCAAGAAGAGGGCAGTTTTTGTTATTAAATTTGTATTTACATTTTTCTCATGTAGCTACCTTTAATCAGAAGTTTCCAGGCAACACAGAAAACAAGCTTGTTTTTTACCTGCTTTAGGGCTGGATCCTGAAGACTCCTCCCAACCTGGAAATGAAGAAGAAGAATTTTCGTTCTGATAATTCACGATCTGTTCCGGTAATTGTATGAACCGCTCAAAGTGGCCAAAAATATTTCCTGAATTTACCAGATCTAATACCTACCACAGTACATATTCTATGTACTGTGTACCTACTGAAAATGTACCTAGGTGGCACTTCGCTTATTTGACCAAAAAAAAAAATAGCAAAAAATTAATTTCTTATAAAATGGAAGACTAAAAGTACCAAATCTGCTACAATAGTAGGTACTAGCCAGCACCACGTTCTTCAAGCCTGTATTATAATCGCACGGTCATGCTTGCACGTGCGAACTGGGCCGTTCGGTAATTTCACAGCTTGTGTAAAGATTGCTTAGATTAGGGTAACTGCATTACTGTGGTAACTACCGTAGGTACGATTTACTTACTTCTTAGCCTCTTAATATCGAGATTGAACATACCCCAGTCTGAAAAGAATGTCTCCTCAGACACAGGATTATTTACAGAAATTGGGATTTTAGAAGTTTTAAAATTTGCATCTGATATATTTATAATACTACCTATCTATGATAGCTATACCTTAGCCCTTAGGTAGGCTCTAATTAGCAATTTTGCATGCAAAAATTGGTAAAGTGTTTTCCAAGGAAATTGAAGGAATCTTCTTTTCTTAACCAGTCTGCAGAAACTGGCAAAGTGTTCATGACTTTGCCAATGCCCTCTATTTTCAGCAAATTACATATAAATATTAGCCAGATTGTATTTTATGCACCGAACTCTCTGACTTTTCCAAAAATCTGTAAAATATCTTCCAATTTTCAACAGTATCTTAACGCTGAGCGTCGCACCACTGTACATTCTTCTATCAATGATTTCAACATAATTGTCTGTTTTGTAGATTGTTGTATCCACTAGTTTGTTGTATCCCTGATACATCTACTAGGTATATCTATAACTGATAAGCCAGACTGCAGGAACTGGTTAAGTGTTCTCCAAGAAATCCTCTATTTTGCCTTCTGTTCTCAGTAAAATACATGTAAACATGGGAGGAAATTAAGGACTGTTCGCACAGAAAATGTTAAAAATGTCCCATATTCTCCAGACTGCCTGAGACTGGCTGATAAGTTTTATTTACACCTCGCTGACCTCAGACAAAAAAGTTAACAATAGTTACCCCATAAAATAATAGTTATTACAGTTTTCTATGATAAATTTTATTTTCTATTCCAAATTAAACCTCTCGATCTAAGAATTAAACTGTGTAGTATAAACATTTGATTCAAGTACCGTCAGTCATACATTTGATAATAATAGCCTACAACAATTATCAAATTCATTCCGTATATCATTACCTAATCTTTTTTCAAATTATCTAGGTAAATAATAGGATTAGGATGTACAGTGGTGCGCCGCTCAGCTTTTAAATACGTATCCCAATTTTGGCTAATTTAATCCTCCAACAGTCATGATTCTAAGTGTGGTCCAGTCTGAAAAGTACAGCAGGATTTGTGGATTAATCCTGCACCCAAGTCTTGCTGCACCCAAATCTCAATTTCTATAAGAAATTCTGGGTCTACAGAGACCTTCTTTTCAGACTGGAGTGTGGTAACTGGTAGGAACGTCGCAAGTTTAGTGAGAAAATGGATACAGGTCGCCACATTTAAGATACTTTTAAGAAGAAATTTGACTTCCTGGTGAAGATTTTACACTTGGTAACATACTATTGCTTCATGTCTGATGTATGTGTATCTCTTGAGATTGTTTTATGAATGATTTACTTGTTATTTACAGGTTCTTCAACTTATTTCACCCCTCAAAAGTCGCCAATATACTGGCGACTTTGGCCATACTTTGAAACATGGTCCAACAGGACCAACATTTTTCAAATTTCTTCTCCCAAAATTAATGGTAATATAATAAATAAATGGCTATAAGTTCTTTAACATTGCAGAAATTATGAGGAATATTCATTTTAGTTTTTGGGTATTTGGAAAGTCCTCCGGCCCAGTCTGAAAAGAAGGACTCCTCAGGCCCAGGATTTTTTACAGAAATTGGGATTTGGGCGCAGCAAATAACATACGAATTAAATAGACCTTGAGCGCAGGATTAATCCACAAATCATGCTCTACTTTTCAGATTGGCCTCCGGCCAGTCTGTATTTTGCGGTAAATTCCACCTAATGTCTGGAAATTTTTCCCATTTGAAAATAATATTCTGGCAAAATCGATGACTCGGTGGATTTTTCGCTATTTAAGTCTTATTCCTATGTTGCCATTAATTTTCGGTGGATAAATTAAGAAAATGTTGGAGGATCAGTCAAATTACTGGAAATTTATGGTGGATTTTTTCAGCTTTTTCTAAAAGTCAGTGGGATTTTGTGCACCAAATACAGACTGGGCCTCCGGCAATCCCAGTCTGCAGAATATGGGACGTTTTTTACAGTTTCTGTACGAAAAATCCTTAAATTCCTTCTATATTTACACGTATTTTACTGAGAACAGAAATCAAAATGTAGGATATCTTGGAGAACACTTTACCAGTTCCTGCTGTCTGGTGGCAATCGACATGTCAGACTCTCAGAGGAACATGGTTATATTGGTATAATATGGAATATGTATGAGAAGAAATTAGGGATTGTTCACACAGGCTGTCGCAGAAAAGGTATAAAATATCCCTGACTCATGTTTCAAAGTGTGGCCAGACTGCTGACAGCAGAATATGGAACATTTTTCCAAGACTCTCTGTGGGAGTTTTTTTTATTTAATTTTAGAAATAGATATCTGCGGGAGGTCTTGAATTTACTCCTATGTTACCATTAATTTTGCTGCGTGAGATTTTGAATTTATTCCTATGTTACCATTAATTTAGCCGTGGGAGAATCTGAATCTGCTGCTGAAAGTCAGAGAGTAACTCTCTTAAAATAGAATCTCTGCGGGAGAAGAGACGCATCATGCAGACTGGAAGTGTGACAGGAGAGTTGCCATTTTAGTCACACTAGTGAGAAACTGGATCCAGGTTGCCACATTTAAGATGCTTTAAAGGAGAAATTTGACTTCCTAGTGAGAATTTTACACTTGAAAAAATCCTTATGGTCATTCTCTGATGCATGTATATCTCTTGAGACTATTTTGGGAGTGGTTTACTCGTTATTTACAGGTTTTTAAACTTTAGCCACTCAAAAAGTCGCCAATATACTGGCGACTTTGTTCATACTTTGAAATATGGACTTTGCATAATGTGTCTCTTCTCCTGCAGAGAATTTAATTTAATATAATATAATAATATTTTTATTGAATTATAAACAGTACAGTACATTATATCAGAGTATTTTACAAAGAGTATAATATAATGAAAAAAATAATAAAAAATGTAGATTTCAATAATCATAACAATAAAGGAAAATAAATAAATTCAAGCCCATTCAAAGTTCGTTGTGAACTTTTTGGGCAACAAAAAGATAGTCATAAGGACTTTACAAAGGGAAGAGATTAACAAAATTTATCAATTCACTGCTCATTCAAACTGATTAAGTAGTGCTTATATTTCTTTTTAAATAATTTAATGGTTGGACAGTTTTGTATTTCTGCTGGAATGCTATTCCAAATTTTTGGACCAATAAAAGTTAGGGATCTTTGGCATTGAGACGATCTTTGAAATGTAGGAACTGCTCTGGTGCGAGATCTAGTGCTATAATGATGAGTGGGAAGAGTTACTCTCAGATTCAGAATCTCCTGCAGGCTTGCAGCTAATTTATTGATACCTGACATAAGAATTAATTCAAAATTTCCCACAGCTAAATTAATGTTAACATAGGAATTAATTCATGATCTCCTGCAGAAATCTCCAATTTTTAAATTGGGCTCAGATTTGTTGCAGAGAGTTTTGTAAAAAATGTTTCATATTCTGCAGTCTGGCACTGGCTGTGACTACTGACTCAGACTTCAGCAACTGGTAAAGTGTCCTACAGGAAAAAGGAAATCATCTTATTTCACTTCTGTTTTCGGCTTCTCACCAGCCAAGTATAACAGTGTGGCTCATAAACTCTTCATGAATCATTTTTCTCTCCAAAAATAACCAAATTTCTTGTCAAAATTATTAAAATGATCAGATTTTCATAAATTCTCAACAAAATGACATTGTGACTGTGACAATTGAGAAAAATAGATATTTCTCTCCCAATTTGCAATGCATTCACAATTAGTCTTCAGATCTTTTATTTTTGCCTTTTTTTGGAGCAATTTGTCTCCAAACATTTTCAAATTTCTCTCCAAAATGGCCTAAAATTTCAAAATTCTCTCCAATAATTACATATAAGCATAGGAATGTAATTGGAAAATTGTTGCCGCATATGCGACCTCTTCAAATATGCTACCGCTAAGCCAAACTCTGCGGGATTCGTAATTCATCTTTTCAAATTTGTTTTGGCCGTGAGAAAAACGAATCTATTAGTTAACATGCTTCACTATGAAGCTAAACTCACTTTAGAACATGAACGAAGTTGTATCTTATAGTAAAAAGCTGCTCTTTCCAAAGGTGTACTTGGTATTTTTCTAAACCTATGTTTTACTATCAAAATAAAAATAGCGGTGCGCCTAATTACCCTTGGTTATAGCACTGTGCCTAATTATCCCGGTACCGGTTGACACTACTCATATTCTAATTTAACTTTTTCACTAATAAAAATTACTAGAAGTAAAATATTGTCTCTCTAGAATTAATGAGCATTAAGGAATGTGATTTACTAAAAACACAATTAATATCATTGTCACGGAAGGAAAAAACACAACTCTTTCTCTCCTGAACTCTTCCTTTTTGTTTTCATTTAATGTTTTTAGAAACCATCTTCATATCCACAAAAGCATATTGTAGCTATATATTAAATTAAAAAAAACACATTACCTAGGTATACTATTCAATAGGGATGGGACCAAGTATTGGTATCGGAATTTTTTTCGGGTATCCAGAGCTGCAGAGTCTGTACATTAAATGTTCAACTCCAACTCAGACTAATTTGAATTTATTGACTCCAACTCCATTATGAAGAATTTCACCGACTCCTTGACTCAGACTCCACTAACCTGACTAAAAAGCAGTTTACAGTATTTTTATAAGTAATATCGAGTCATTTGAGTGTTTAGACTTTAAATATTGATTTAATTTATTGCTATGAACAGTTATTAGTTTTTGTGAGATATTTCAGATGATGAACAACAAATTAAATGGATATAAATTTTTGTGACTTATATCTATAGCTTGGAGTCAGAGTCGGTACAAATTTTTGACTCCTGACTGCGACTCTGACTCCATCAAAAACAGCTTTGACTCCCGATTCCACAGCCCAGCTGGTATTGGTATAGACAAAAAAGTGCCGATACCACTAGTATTTAAAATAATTTTATACTGTAATTTATTATCTATTACAATCAAATTGATGTAACAATGATTCCATATAAATAGGTAACCCTAATTTTCAAAATTATTAATCTCATTCAAATAAAGTATCGGTGAAAATCTAGGTATCGGTATCGGTGAAAATTTTGGTATTGTTCCATCCCTACTATTCACAGGTCCAGAGCAGAAATTTCTTCTGTCATGTTATTTACTTAGCGGGGGAACATGACTGAAATTTCTGTCATCTTTCATGCTTCCATCATATATATTACTGAAGAGAAGTCCACGGACCAACATACACATAATAGCTTGGACCACAACTGTGTTAAAATTGCATTTAATTACATGGCTACTGCAGATACCGTCAGAGGTGAAGGGTAAATCAGCAAATAAAGTGGAGCTAAAATTTATAGTAGACATAAAAATAATAAAAAGTAATGGATTTAAAATTTATCCTTAGAAGAAACTTGTGAAAATTGGTTTAATATGTGTTCTAAAATTATCTATCTCTTACTGTTTTCTACTGCTTGAATAACTAAATGACAAATAATATAATTTTAATACCAGCCTATCAGCGTAAGTTACGGTAGTTATTCTAAGATTCACTTTTATATTTATCGTAATAGTGTAGTTCTAAGACAATGGATCCATACAAAGAATTCAATTACCTAATTAAGTATTTCTTACTAATCGTTTTCATATATCATAACATTTTCCGATATTGAGAACTGTTTATTTTTTATACACTTTCTATTTGAACGCAGATCTGTGATTTGAAATTTTGAATAGGTATGCGCTATGTATATACGATCGAACATCCTACTAAAGTATGGGGGGCTTTTTCTTCTAATGAAATTATGAATCTCAGAATGAGAAAAAACGAAATGCGAATATTTCTTATACAATTAATTGTGAACAGAATACTTGATCGATTTCAATTCTGTTTACTGCGATATGTTATATAACCTTAGCTCTACAAATTTAAAGCAATACCAGAATTTTTTTAATTTAGAGTGGAGAGGACCTTTAATTTTTCAAGAACAGGGTTCTAGATAAAATTAATATTTATTTGTTCTTTCAGAGTATAGCTATTTATTCAATTATTTGAGCCAACATCACATGGCATTTTAAATTGAAATCTACATTTGGAAAACTAACTTTTTATATTTATGAGTGCTGAAGTCCTAAGTTTTCTACCTCTTGATTCATAATAGTGGACTAAAAAGTGTTCATGATTTCCAAAGGTGAGTTTTATATAGTAGGTACCAAATAATTATATTCACCCATCTACACTTCCTCCACCTTCACTTCCCCTCCACCACTTCACTTTCCCCACCTTCACTTTCCCCACCTTCACTTTCCCCACCTTCACTTTCCCCACCTTCACTTTCCCCACCTTCACTTCTCCCACCTTCACTTCCCCCACCTTCACTTCCCCCACTTTCACTTCCCCCACTTTCACTTCCTCCACCTTCACTTCCCCCACCTTCACTTCCCCCACCTTCACTTCCCCCACCTTCACTCACCCCACTTTTACTTTCTCCACCCTCACTTCCTCCACCCTCACTTCCTCCACCCTCACTTCCTCCACCCTCACTTCCTCCACCCTCACTTCCTCCACCCTCACTTCCTCCACCCTCACTTCCTCCACCCTCACTTCCTCCACCCTCACTTCCTCCACCCTCACTTCCTCCACCTTCACTTCCTCCACCTTCACTTACCCCACCTTCACTCACCCCACTTTCACTTCCCCCATTTTCACTTCTCCCATTTTATTTTCATTTTTTCCACTTTTATTTTTTCTTTTTGAAATTAAAAAAATAGAGATCGAAAGTCAAAAAAAGCTCTTCTAGACGATCATAGGAGTTTCGAACTAAACAGATTAGCTCCTATAAATTTTTCTGTAGGACCAACCCCCAAAAAGTTTAAGAATTTTGCGCGAGGAATATGTAAGTAAAAAAGTTAGATATTCAAGTAAACAAAAAATCTCATCAGGTTGCTTTGGGAAGACCGAAAGTCTTTCCTGGCTTCGACGAAGCCATCTACCAAAAATGGGATGCTATTACACAACAACACACAAACTGTTGAAGGCAACCTGTAACTTCAACACTGTTTGCATATTTCCCCGTTAATTTTATCCATTTCAAGCTAAGTAATAGTTACATTTCGAGGAATAAATGAATAACTAAAAATGACATAGTTATATTCTAAAAGCTTTCTAAAAAGATAAGGCTATAATGAAAAAATAGTATTACATATTGTGGGTTAATTAAACTCTTTATATTCTGAAAACGTGTCTGTTAAAAATGTATTACATTAATCGTTTGCAAATCTCTTAGCAAAAAGATTGTAAAGTTGCGTCTTGCATTATTGCACATTTTCTATAAGGAATACAAGCATGGCGTATACAAAACGAGTTGATTAGCCAATGTAAGAATCTCCCAATTATGGATAATAAATGTCAAGCAAAGAAGTACTTAGATAAAGTATTTATGTGTAGAGAGCTGTGAGATTTCACAGAGAGTTTAGAATGGGTATAAAAAACTGATGTTATACCTAGGGTGTGGTACCAGAGTCAACCTTGAATGGTTAGATTTCTCTGTACTTCCACACTATATATATTTGAGATTTTTCTATCTAGAGGGAGTGGGGAATTAGAAACTCGTCACTCACCTAGGAGACTCACACTAGTTCTGTGCTCCTCTAGGCACAGAATAGTTTCTGTATTCTAATAGTACGTTGTAGATTTTACTGTGTGTAAAACATTTCATCTGTATCACTGTACCAACTACTATTAAAAAATAACAGAATTGTTGTTCTCCTATCACTTGAATCCTTCAGCCTTCTTATGTCCATATAAGTCCATAGTCTAATTGTCACGTTAAGAATTCCGTGAATCAAGCCTCTTAATCGTAATAGAGATTAATAATAAATAAACGAAGACAAGAAATATTTAAAGAAGTTAACAGTTTAGTCGTTAACACATGTCAGCTTAAATATTAACGTTAACAGACTAAAGATTAACACAAACTAACAAAATTCCTCTCCCCCTCCTCCATTATTCGCACCCCTGACCCACTTCCAGTTTCCACAACGAACTGAAGTTTTCTGTAGGTACGTTTTCTTTAGACTGTTCTCTGAAGAACTAAAGTAAAAAAAATGGTGGAAATTGCAAAAAACAGTGCAACGATCCCCTTAATCTATGCATTGAAATCTTTATTCTATCAAAGTTTCATCCATCTAGGTTATGTTTTCCAACCTTTTTTTAAGGTGACCGCAATCTTTTTAAAAAATACCAATCGATGAAGAATTTATAATAACCAACTATATGATATTTTTTTAATAACAAAATATTTAATAACTTTGGTTCTACCATATTATTGAATTTTTTTATTTGGATGCTTTGGCGATGCCATGAAAAGTGCATTAAGTTTTGAGATAACAGATGGTTTTATATATTCAGAAGGGAAAATATAACATATAATAATTATTAATAACTTTTTTAAAATTTGTTATCCATATTTTCATCAACTGATTCTGGCAATATACCATAAGTAGAGTCATGCCTTACAATTATTACAACTTGTTTTAATGTGAATGTAAACATTCTTGTCTGTCTGACTGCATCTTCAAAGTCTGTTGTCATTAATCATTTCCTTTCTGACTGCTTGTTTGAGTCTCTTGTATTTAATATACAAACAGTATCGGCTGTGTGGGCTTTGGTTGAAAAATATACATTAAGTCCTCCCCTAATTTATTATTCTTTGACGAAAATATTTTAATCTTTCAATAAACTTTGTGTTTCAGATGATGTCTGAATGTGAAGGTCTTGTAATACCAGATGGAGAGGGAATTATCGCGAACTCATCCAATGTGATCTACTTGATAGAAGATGAAGACATCAAGCCTGATGTTTCAGATCTCTTACGTCGAGGTGTCATAGAAGAGGAAGACATCAAGCCGCATGTTTCAGATCTCTCACATCAAAGTGTAATACAAGAGGAAGACATCAAGCCAAATTTTTCAGATCTCCGAGGTGTAATAGAAGAGGAAGACATCAAGCCACATGTTTCAGATCTCTCACTTCAAAGTGTAATAGTAGAGGAAGACATCAAGCCACATGTTTCAGATCTCTCACATCAAAGTGTAATACAAGAGGAAGACATCAAGCCACATGTTTCAGATCTCTCACTTCAAAGTGTAACAGAAGATGAAGACATCAAGCCACATGTTTCATATTTATCATGTCAAGTTGTTCTTCATGACTGTCTAGCAAAGGGAGTAGACCAAGAAAAACTCCCTCGAAATACATGCTATATGGATGTCAAAAATGAATATAAAGTTGATGATTTAACGATCAAACATGAAGATATTGAATATGATGACACAAATATCCCTAATTCTGAGATGAATCAAACAGTCCAAGTAAAATTAGAGGCTAAAGATTTGACAAATATAGAAAAATGTCGAACACAAACTGGAAAAAAATCTAGTAAAGCTAAGATGCATAAGCCATTCAAATGCGATTATTGTGATAAGGCATGCGCATCGAAATCTAACCTTGCTAATCATGTAAGAACTCACACTGCTGAAAAGCCATTCATATGCAAGTATTGTAATAAGGCATTCAAATTTTCATCTGATTTCATTAGACATGAAAGATTCCACACTGGTGAAAAACCATTCAAGTGCAATATTTGTGATAAGGCATTCACAATTGTTTCTCATCGCAACGTACATCAGAAAATTCACTCCCCAAAAACTCTATTCAAATGCAATTATTGTGTTGATGAATACTCTTCAAAATCTGAACTTGCTGCTCATGTAAGAATTCATGCATATGAAAAGCCATTCAAATGCAATTATTGTGCTAAAACATTCTGTTCAAAATATGGGCTTGTTATTCATGTAAGAATTCATACTGGTGAAAAGCCATTCAAATGCAATTATTGTGATAGAGCGTTCTCTTCTTTAAGTCGTCGCAACGAACATCAGAGAATTCACACTGGTGAGAAGCCATCCAAATGCAATATCTGTGATAAAGCATTTTCTAATTCAACTTATTTAAATAAACATAAGAGAATCCACACTGGTGAAAAGCCATTCAAATGCAATTTCTGTGATAAGAAATTCTCTAATTCAGCTGCTCTCAATAAACACAGGAGAATTCATACACGTGAAAATCCATTCAAATGCAATTATTGTGATATGGCATTCTTTTCTTCTTCTAGTCTTATTTCTCATGAAAGAAATCATTTAGGAAAAAAGCCATATAGTTGTAAGTATTGTGATAGGACTTGTTCTACTCCTTCTACTCTCATAAGACACGAGAGGACTCATACAGGTGTAAAACCATTCAAATGCAACTATTGTGATAAAGCATTTTCTACTTCATCTATCCTCAGTAATCACGAGAGAATTCATACTGGTGTGAAGCCATACAAATGCAATTATTGTGATAAGGCATTCTCTGCTTTATATTCTTGCAGAGTACATCAAAGAACGCACACTGGTGAAAAGCCATTCAAGTGCAAATTTTGTAATAAGGCATTTACTGGTTCATCTACTTGCAAGAGACATCAAAAAACACACTCTGGTAATAGAACTACACAATCTAGCTAACTCATTATCTATAAGCCACCAATATGTTAATTGTTGAAGCTGTCTGGTGAATGGAAAATTAGGGAAGGGGGGTGGCGTCTTTTGGTGGGCCCGGAACTGTTGTAATTGAGAAGTATTTTCTTTCATTTTGTAACATGATCCTGAAATTATAAATCTTATGAATATCATAGACGAAAGTAAATGAAATGGTATCGATTACTACATACCGCTGGGTTAGAACGATTCAATACTGTTTAATTCTATCAGTCTATAATATTTTTGGGATCTATAATTTTAAGAACATTTTGTCACAACCCTAGTAATAACTACTGCCAGATGAAGAAGTTATCTCCAAATATTAACAGAACCCTAGCCAGATCAGTGCTCTTTGACACCTTCAAAAAGGCAATCTACGAAACATCACTTCAGTCACAGTAGCTTTATATTACAAATAAGCCAACAGCTCCACAGTCACCAGTTTTGCTTTCTAAAATTTAATTATATTATACCATCTATAATTCTATATCATGATAGAAACTTTAGTTTCAATATATAATTCTTGTGGAAAGTTAAATGACTTATTGTAACATTGTAAAAAATAAAGAGATCATTCATTTAATGTGTTGATTGTAACTTATTCACCATTACTAATATGTTGATACCAATCTTCTCAAGTTATGGAGGTAGTCAAGAGATAATGAGAGAGTTGCGGTGCTGATGACAGAGGTAGGTACTAACCTAAATGCAATTCGTATAGTGGCGAATAGTTCATTTCTATGATCCAATATAAGTTTCTTTCCGTACGTTGACAACACAGTGGTACAAATGCGTACCACTATCAATATTTGAGCCCTAATTAAACTGTGTCACTGTTTTTATCATACAGACAATATCAATAGGTACACACCGAGGTACTCGGGTCATCTTGCTAACGTATGACATGTGATACAGAGGGAAAAACGTAAACTTGTTATTGTAGTCAACGTGCTGAAGGTAATTAAATCTGAAAAGAATTGTTACAAATGCATTGTCAAGGTAAATATCTGAATAAAATTCCAATAGATAAAGAATAAACTTGTAGCCATTATTGCTAAAAGATCTTATTTGAAAAACGATACGGGCAGCCCCCACTTTTATTACCAAATCACGACTCAGTCATATTGCAAATGGTAATAAGACCGGGGTGAGATACAAGTACAGGCAGACTGTTTTAAGTCAAAAATCGTACCTCACATTAACTTGGTAATTGAATTTAAAACGGAGGAGACCTCTCTTTAAATTTAGCAATGTTACTTCAATCTACTCATTTTATGTTAACAAAAATCAAAGAACGTTTGCAAGGTGCACTAATACCATGTACCTTATTTTGTATGGTTCCTTCGATGTAAATGAAATTGTTTAAAAATTATTCTTTGGCGCAACTGATGTAGGTAAGCTCGGGGTCAACTCCGCTTTAAGTCGTCCTGTTATAAAAGCGGGGACTGCCTGTAACTATACTGGGCGTAAAAAAACGGAACCTACCTTCAAATTAGTGTATTTCAACCTTTTAAGTTACAGTTATCTTACAAGTGTTAGAACTATTCAATTGATAGATGGTGAAAATGGCTTTGTGCAAATGGTCAGAAAACCGACATGAAGTAAGTTCAAACATAAAATATATATTTATTAGACAACTACCCCATTAATAAAATAGATTTATCTCCAGGTTTCAAAACCATTCAAAATAATTATTCCTTTTTATAAAATATTGACAATATGGAGAAATGTGTTTTTAAGTGTTAAAAAGAAGGCACAAGTTCAAATTTTACAAGAGTCTTTCAGGTCACCCCTACAAAAAGAAGGTCAGAGTGATGATTTTCATTGGGATAGTTTGTCAAAGTCAGGTTGGTTATTCAGTTGAGCATATTGCCGAATGTTCTCATTAATTACTTCTTCGTTCATATAAAAGACAGCTCCGTCACCAATGATAATATCTTCAAAAAACGAACATGTCTTTGCAAGGACCAGTTGACAAATTACTACGGTGTGAAAATTATGTTTACACCGTTAATGTCTGACTTTCTTTTTTAGAGGTGGCATTGTATGTCATCTTTAGTAATTCGATTGATTGAAGATTTTGATATATACAATCTATTTATCCTAATAAAAACTATTTTCTAAAAGGAGTTGCTGAACAAAATTTATTTTGTCTTCAGATAGCACTTTCTTCTTGCGACCTGAACGACACTCGTTAAGATTTGTGACGTCACGACTCTTGCGCTCCATTTTTTATCAGTATTGTTGTGACAATAAACTTTTTAAATCTTAGATCTTAAGAATATGATAGAAGAAATGAAATGGTATCGAATACTGTATACCGCTGGAGTAAAACTATTCAATGCTCTAATTCTCTCAGTCTATAATATTTTCGGGAAATATGATTTTGTAAGCATATTGTCACAACCCTATTTAAACCAATTGTTGAGTGAAATTTAAAGTTTTTGTTAACGACTAAATTATTTAATGATTAATTAAACGTGTCGTAACAATTGGTAGATACTTTATTTCTTATGTAGATTGAAGCACCCATGAAAAGTTTCTATAAATCATATCAGTTATTTTTATTTACCTAATGTCAAATTTATGTCACGTCATTACTCGATTGAAATAAATATTAATGGTATTAATTTCAAAGATAAAGTTCCACTTTTATAAAAAAAAGGGAATAATCAATACAGAACAATGAAATTAGGTTAAAGAAATACTGGTGGGAAAAACAATTCTTTGATTCACAAAATATCTAATTCACATCTAATATTTCATAATGAAAATAACTTCAGTCTAACATCCATGTTAAACACACTCTTATTTTAAGTTATTTATATATGCTATCTTTAGAGGACGGATTCTTCATCAATATATAATAGGAATACATTCATTACAATATTTCTAGTAAGTTCTACTTCTTCAATTCAAGTATCAATTCAATAAATTATAACAATATAATAACTAATTTACACCCAACAACATTTATAGAACAAAAACACCTTACGAATTGAAATAATAAAGTGGCTGTTAAGAAGAGGATTGAGAGCATTTAAAGGGGCAGTAAACTTTGTAAAAAAAATTTATTTTTTCTAATAAAACGATTGCTGAGTAAGAATAAAGCATTCATGTAGAATTGTAATGTTCAATAAAATCTAATAATGGAAATATATCAATTTATATATAATTAATTTCTTAACAAATGCTAACGGTGATGGTACCACAATCAATATCGCCATCTTGTAAACAAACAAATTGAGATAAGTTTCTACCTAGATTCTAGCTATAGAGAAAGGGATGGCTTTATTTTTAAAGTTATGCCTTCTTGTCTTGAATCTTTTAACCATTTTAACGCAAAAAGGGTTGATTACTGCATACATAAATTAATATGAAAACAACAAATATACTCACGTCCATACTAATGAGTGGTAATACTTCCGCTAGGTGTGGCTAATCTTATTATATACTTTTTATATGAACATTTTAAAAATAAACGATCATTCAAATATTACATAATTAAATATTCTGAATCGATTAAAAAATAATTTGGCGATTGTTTGATTTTAACTTTACTATCCCTTTAATTTATTTCATTTTTTTCAACGTATTTCAAAATGTTAGCAAGGTGTTTTTCACTTTTGCTTTTAACGCTCTAAACGTAATGATGAATAAAAGGAAGAATTCTGATGAATCAGTGTATGACGAAAAGGGACACAAGCACCGGTGACTGCACTCACGGTTGGAAGAGGGAAATGAAGAGATGATAGTAAATGAAGCCAACAAACCTACCTAACACAAAATATAAGACTATCAATCAATTAATATTATTAAATCTAATCCAATAGTTAGGTACCTATCTAATTCAATAGTAAGGTACATATCTAATTAAATAGTAAGGTACCTGTCTAATTAAATAGTAAAGGTACCTATCTAATTCAATAGTAAGCTACCTATCTAATTCAATAGTTAGGTACATATCTAATTAAATAGTACCTAAGGTACTTATCTCATTCAATAGTTAGGTAACTATCTAATTCAATATAGTTACCTACCTCTCTAACTAATTCAATAATTAATCAACTAATTCAAAAGTTGATCAACTAATTCAATAGTTATTTACCTAATTCAATAGTTAGGTATTAACCTAAACTGTACACTTTTAACTCAACCACTTGCATTCTGTTACATACCAAATTATATATTTTGTATTTATAAATATCTCGTGAATTATTCTTTTGTGTTGATAATTTTATATTTAACCTAACAACCCTACCTAATACAAATCAAAACTAATTATTTTAGCGGTAACTAAATGTAGGTACGCTAAAACCCCATTCATTCTCTTTTCCCCACATTCATTCCCTATGAGTAATTTTAGGCCCCGCCTATACAAGTAATGAGCGTGAGTGATTACTGATGCGCTTTTACACGTACAGCCATTGCAAATATTCACCTTACTTGCGGTATGTCCTTCTCTGATTATAGCTAAAAGGTAGCACTGTGTTTGGTTGTATTAACAAGAGAAAAAAACGAAAAAGGAGATCAATGTGAACTAATGTTAACCAATAAAAATCTTATTCTCTTTGAAAATACAGTATTTTAATCTGAAATATTTTATACCACTGAATAATTAATGTTTATCTATCATAATAACGTTATAAAATAATATTAGTAAATAGTATGCATGAAGCGAATAAATATTCCACAGTTTCATATTAATTATTGAAAATTGATTAAAACTATTATCCTGAGGAAAACAAAATTTGATTCATCACTGTTGACATTATACAAGAGCTATTATCAATATCACCATTCTTCATCACTGCCGCTCATGATTCAAAAATCAAGCATGCTTGATATGGCAGGATTGTGTTCCTCACTAGTGCCGCTCACGCAATAAAGGCTATTTTTGGCATGTAGTGGGCGGGGCTTAGTGCCACAAGCCGAATGTAATGAGTGTACGTGTAAAAGGACCTTAAGTCAGTTTGCAAGCTAATTAATCAATTTATATGAAGAAATATCCATCAAAATTGTATTGAATATATTCATACAGTACTTTATTCAACATTACTTTGAAATTTTATTGGATTATAGCATCTAAAAGACGGTACTAATGGTTTATTGAAAGAAAACATGACGTGGAACGCAACTATTCCATGTTAAGGCCCTTTTACACGTACACTCTTTTCCCCACATTCATTGCCTATGAGTAATTTTAGGCCCCGCCCATACAAGTTATAAGCGTGAGTGATTACTGATGCGCTTTTACTCGTACAGTGCCAATGCAGACGTTCAACCAACGTTTAAAAAAACTTATTTTCTCTGAAAATACATGCAGTATTTTAAGCTGAAATATTTTACATCATTAAATAATTAATGTTTAATCTATTTCTCATATTCATAGATATAAAATAGGTTTTACGGTATTTAATGTTAAGTTGTATTGAATATATTTTATATATAATAAATAATAGTTAAACGATTAAATCCTAAATGTATTATTAGTTAAACTCTTTCTTTAAATATTGTGATCATTTTGTTTTTCTAAATAAATAATATTATTTCAGTTACTGTAGGGGAGGATGGTCATCAATGGGATAAAAACACAGAGATTGATATTTCATTTACTATGGGCAAAGTATGAAAAATAAAAAATCCTTGTGTAATATAGATATTTCTTTATAAAATGAAACTGACTCGAATGCTATCACATATTCTGTTGACTAGAAAAAAATTAAACAAAAATATATTTTTTTTATCCCATTGTATAACAGCACTGGTGAACAATGGGACATGTACAATTCCCTAGCCTACTCCCTTTTTATCCAATCTATTATAGTATATGGAAAATCTTTTAACTCTCTGCTCCAGCCATTGAGAACTATTTTAAACAGTATTTTGAGAATTATTTTAAATGTAAAAAGAGATTTTAATGGTAGGTTTTACTTGTCAAATAACGATTTATATAGAAATTTAAATTTACTGAAATTTGACGATGCTTATGATTATTTTTTATTGAAATCTTTTCGCAATGCCCTATTTTTTAATACTGGCATTTTTAATACTTACTTTAGAGAATATATTCCTACTCACTCATACCAAACCAGATCTACCCATTTTAATGTACCTAATTTTAGAACTGAAGCAGAAAGAAATTTTATTGTTTATAGGGCTATTCATCTTTTTAATAATACACCCGATAATTTAAAATGTCCCATGTCAGATTTTAAATTTAAAACCGTTTTTAAAGAATACTGTATGAATAAATATATTGATTAATTTTAAGCTAACCCACTGCATCGTTCTTTTTATTTCTAGTTAGTTTAGTATTTTTATCATGTTTTAATTTGGATTGATGTATATATTTTAATGTCCCACAAGGTTGTAACTTTTCTGGATTTGAATAAATAAAAAATAAAGAACCCTGGTGAACGATGGGACAGTTTATCAAACTTGTTTATTGTTGAGGTTATGGTCAAATTTCAAGTTCGAATCATCTCTTTATGTTGTCCCACACTTAGTTGGTTCATGTAATATCAGTTTAATGTCCTCTAGCTTCACCGAAGCCATGTCAGCAACATTTGGAACATTAAGCTCATTGCACTTGAATCTATGCCTAACATCAATATTTCGTATATATCTTTTTCATGCTTTTGGCCAACAGAATACGTTTTAGAAGTCGCATCAAATTCTATAAGTGCATAAATCTTCATTTCCAACGTTTTCGGTAGAGATTTAAGTTCTTCAGACGAATGGATCAGATAAATTAAGAGTTCTATACCAGACCGAGAACAATAGTTCACAGGCCATCTACGGCGGATACTTTATGAAGTGATTTCGAAGGCCTTATCCTTAGTTGCACCAGCAAAAAGCTTTTCTTTCTCTGGAGTATCAGTTGCAATCATGCTGCGTCTTTTTCTTTTATTAGTGAAATTTGTTTTCTATGCAGTGCTTTGTGATGACCTCAGATTGCTAAAGCCCATGAACATGGTCGAAAGTACAGCTTCAGCTGGAAACTCTGTTTCTAAAACAAGCACTGAAGCTACAGTTCACGTTAATGTATCAAAACTAGATATTTATTGATTCATATGGAATAACTAGATGGTTTGGTTGACAATAGGGCACTGTCCCATTGTTAGCCAAATTTTCTGTCCCAATGATCACCATGACGCCATTTTGAAAACATATGGGTATAGCGGCTCAACTACAAACGTATAAAGGCAATCCTTTCATATGATCATATTTTACATATTACTTAATATTATAGAAAAATGCCGCAAGCTTATATGTTAAATAACAAGATTTATAACAATTGAAACAAAGTAAGAAAAATTCAGTTTTCCCACCTCTAAAACACGTTTTCACTTTTACACAGAGCTGACTGCACTCCAACCGCTGAATGCAATGCGAGTGAATGCATTGACGTATGCCTAATTTACCATTAAGATTTCGTTGAAAATTACCCTCAAATAAAAAAGTTATTCAGCATGTCCCATTGATGACCATCCTCCCTTACACCAGACGGCAGACAGACGTCTTCAATATATGTGCTTTTCTCCGAACCTGTTTTATTCACAACACGGCTTCGGCAGAAATGTGGAGTCCCGCGACACATTTACTTACTTTCAACTAATTTGGATATTGTATATAATAAAATATTAAAACAAAAGATTTTCCCAATACTGGCAGTAGAGTAAGCTCTAAGTTTTCGGACTGAACCACATTTTCGATCATGTGAGAAAATAAAATAAAATTATAGTTATTTGACTTCTTTGTCGATTGGCATTCATGATATTTTCTCTTCCAACTTTTCTAATCAAAGATATTAAGTGATTATTGTTAAATTAAATAACTCTAATTATAATCAATAACTAAAAAGATACTTAGCAGACGATGTGGCTGCGGAGGGCAGCTGTGACGATGAATAAAAATCCTGGACTTTTCTCCATTTGTAATCGGTGTTTTCTGCAAAAGCAGAATCTAATAATACTTTGCATTTTAAATAATAATGAAACATAGTTATAAATGCATGACTAATAAATGAATAGAGAATTTAGTAAATAGATAATTTGAAGATATATTTACCACATTTGTAAAGCTGGCATTTAGGACTAAAATTTATAAATGAAAAATATGTATTTTAGGTTATCTTATGGTACCTAATGCTGAAAATTGAACAGAAATGTAATATTGCAAATTAACTCAAGGGCAAGAAAGTTAACATCTAATAAAGATTAAGGCTAGGCTGGGTTGCAAATTTGACATATATGAAATTTCAAGCATTAATGAATGTAGATTTAATTTAATGAATGTATAGCTTTGTTTAATAAAGAATAGCCTAGATTAGTTAATAAATTGCAAATAATAAATAAATAAGGAAACTTACGACTGTTGTTGTTGTCGAGATTCACAATTCACAAATAATAATGCAATTGCAAACAAAGTGTTGCCATATGATTTATCAAGCAAGAGTTCTAAAGATACAAATCGAAAACAATCAAATTTCATTTTGGTATAAAAATAATAATAAAAATATTTGCTGCAATGACAGCACAGACGAATTAAATATAGGTCAAACTTTATAATTTAAAGTAGTATAAATCCGTAATATATGGGATTGGTATAAATAGTAGTCTGCAACCCATTTAAAATAGAAAAAAATCGTTCCCGGTTAAAAAACAACAACAACGAAGAATCTGGTAACGAAACGTCCGGTCACCATAGTAAATCTAGCCATAAATAGTCATTATTAACATTGACTGAATGCCAATTACAAATATCAAACAATACATAAAAGCAAATTACTAAAATCTAACATTGACACAGTGCTAATTGCAGTGAAACTCCTGAGTTATGAAGTATTGGTTTCTTCATAACTCAGAGCCACTTCATAATTCGTGTGCAGTGTATAGTTTTCTATGATTAAAATCATAGAGAATTCTTTTCATTCAGGGATAACTATGACAAATATTATTTTTATTTGGATGTGTACTAAATTTTATTCAAAATTGTTGAAATTGGTTTGTTCCTTGGGAATCTAAGTCTAATTATAAAAAGGAGAACTATTGAAAAAATAAAAATCATTTAGACTCAAACCAATTCTCAATAAAGATCAATCCGCATTACCATTAAGCATCACAACATAACTTCACTGAGTGTCTTCCCCGTTCTAATTATTTTAATTATTTATATTTTAATGCTTTAACTAGAATTATTTTATAAATGTGTTTTAAGACCTATTATGTTTTAATAAAGTTTCTCATTTTAAACATTGCTTAGTTTTCAAATCAATTTTAACCATGTTATATTTTTACAGAAAGTTTCACAATTGTATACCACTGATGATGGATTTTTTATAATCCGAAACGTTTGATTAATAGAAAATTTTAAAAAACATTTTAAATGATTTTTATTTTTTCAATAGTTCTCCTTTTTATAATTATTCAAAATTGGGGTAATGAAACAAATATCAGGTAAATGCTGTGGGAAATCAAAATAGCAACTCATTATTATTATACAATATAGCAACTGACAAATTATTAATATATATTATGGTAGTAGGAATTTATGCCTAAATTTAGATCATTAACAAAAATACACATCATTTAAATCTTAAACAATAAAGAATACACAGTTTATACTCAATATATCCGATTTATTGATAACCTAAATTTTATAGTAAATCTTTACCTTCCTTCAGCATCCTGATTTACATTTTCATATATAATACTGTATTATAGGATAATATACAATTATAGGTAGTATCCTATAATTGAGCAATGTCCTATTATTGGGTATTATCCTAACATTGGGTATTATCCTATATAATTGGGTTATATCATATAATAAAGTATTATCATATAATAAAGTATTATCCTATAATAGAGTATTATCATATAATAAAGTATTATCCTATAATAGAGTATTATCTTATAATATGGTAGAGTCTGGTGGAGAAGATTGCACAAACCCACTATTGGATTGAGGTTATAATTTTCATTAAAAAAACTTCTATATTGCAATTGCTTGTCTTACTTGCATTTTTCATTGTCACTTCTGCATATGACTTTCAATTCCGTCAATTCATTATTCACTTCTGCCAACTTGACTGGAAAAAGGTATAGTTATACCTACCTCAAGGACAATCGTTTTCTATGATTTAAACAAAGAAAACTACTTCATAACTCAGGAGCAATTCAAAATTCAAGTCCTTCATTACTCGAGTGCTTCATAAAAAAATTCATAACTCAGGAGTTTTACTGTAGGTACTAAAATACTACAATACCTAAATACCTAATATTAAATCTACCATTGACTAAATGCTAATCACTAAAACCTAACAATACATAAGAGAATAATTTAGCTTTAGCAAAATATAGCAACGGAGTTCCACCATGTTACAGATATTATGAATGCTCCAATGAAATATCTGAGGGTTTCATCTGTGGACTTCATCGCCCTATCTGCGTGAAGAAGAATACTTTTTACTAACTATGAATGTTAATTATATTTCAAATCTGGTAATTCGCACCAAATTGTAAGAATTACAGTTGAACACTAGATAAATGTTGCCTAATTTTAATTACTCACTAAAAAGAGACTCAAGTCTCTCGATTTGTCTTCTTGCTCCACCCTGTAAGTAAATAAAAGTGAATTGAGACAGCGAAGTAACATACATTGAGTTAACATGTAATGATTAACACAAATGATAAATAAAATGACAATAATCAGTTATTGTCATTCATTTAGTAACGACAAAAGAAGTGGGACATACTCACCAGCCTCACAATCATTCACCAGCCTCATACTCACTCATCAGTCACCACTATTACACTGACTCACCAGCCTCACACTCATTCACTAGCCTCATACTCACTCACCAGTCACCATTATTACAGTGACTCAGTAGCCTCACACTCACTTACCTCTCCTCCTTCACTTCAGTTCTCTTTCCCATACTTGTTCTTATTTTCTCTCCCTGTAACTTCTTCAGCAGCTTATTGGAGTCAGTGTCTGTCAGATGACAGTTAACTAACCTTATGCTGTAGAATCTGAAAAGAATTAAGTAATTAATGTGATAAAAGAAAATTAAACACAATCAATTACCTATTTACAATCATTTAATCATCATATATAATATTTTAGCCATTTATTTCCATGAAAGATCACACATGTTAAATATTTTAAGTTTGAAGTACCGTTAATTAGAAAATCCAAATTACAATTGAAATTTAAAATATAGCAGAGTAAAAAGTTGCCAGGTGATGCAATAGGTAATCTAATTAAAATAGATTAAAAATAAAAATCTATTTCTCTAATATTCCTTGAAAATATTGTAAAAATTTAAATCAGACATACGTATTTTCGTTAGAAGGTAAATTGTTGAGAAACATGGCCCTATAATATAATTAATCTTTTTCTGTCCTAAAATTGGTTGCATATAAAAAAGGTTAAATTTTTTATGTAATTTATTATTTGACAATGAATATCTTACATTCAATGTAATTTGTAAAATGATATTTTATATATTTATTATCCCCAGTCGATTGATTCTGGGTCATTTGATTCCCAGTAATATTTTTCTTTTTATACACCTAGAATACATTTATTCTAGATGGATATTTTGTATTACATAACATATATTATAATATTAGAAATATGCACCTTACAGTTGATTAGGATTTAAAAAACTAAGCAATAAGGGTAAAAATAGCAAACACTAAATTGAATCTTTTTATCCTTAAATAATAACACATAATGCTATCATATTTACGTTCGGAAAAAATAATATTCAATGGTTAATATAATGTACCTATTACAACTCGCACGTGAGGCAAGTCAAATAATTGTGGACTATGTCTCACAATTATTTCTCCTGGTAAATAAAAAAAATTGAGAAGTCACTTTGTCAATTTGGTTGTCAGTTTTCAGTTAAGCTGTTTTCACCGTTATTATTACAAAGAGTATAATATGCAGGTGAGTTGGACAAAAAATCATTTAATGGTGAATAATATACATTATTATTTATACCAACTGCACAAGTTACGGCAAAACCATCTTAACTGAAAACTTGCAACCAAATTGCAAAAGGTATTACCGTATTCTTGATTTATTCAATTCCAGAAGAAATAATTGCTAGCCATTCCAACACTTATTTGACTTGTACTTTGTGCGATTTGTAATTAAAGTGGGATATACATTTAGTCTAATAAATAAAAAAATTAGATTGAATACAGGCATCCCCCGCTTTAGTTACCAAATCACAACTCAGTTTAATTACCAAACGGTAACTAAAGCGAGGTAAAGTAACAAGAAAGTTATAATTGTCACTCCTTGATTATATATATCATTTTCTATGATTTATATTGAAAGAAAATTTCTTTTAGAGTTAGAGTACTATATAAGCCTATTAATTACCAGTGTTTGTGATGAAAGTTTAAAATAGTGAATTTATTAAATGTTTCAAAATCCAACCATAGCTTAACTCTCAATCAGTATAGGTGTGTAATTAATAGATACTTAGATTTATATAATTATTGTGTAACATTGAACAAACAGCAATTTTATGCTCTATGAAATATTTTTGGAAGGAGGGTACTAAGTTTTAAGTTATTGGTACGTTCTACGATTTCGGACACGTCCCAAAAATAAATTTAATAGTTATAATTATTATTCAACTTCTATTCAAATTGGATAACACGGAACTTACCCTAAAATGAGATATGTTGAATTTCTGAACCAATTGCTTCTAATAACCTCATCTGGATTATAATAATGATGTTTTTTTAGTTACCTTGAATTAATCACAAAAAATTGTCTCCGTTTTCTATGTCTATGAACGGTACTCATTTTGAGACATGACTCGAAATATGTACCACTTTTATTAAAGTGAGGTGTACTTAAAGCGAGGCCTGCCTGTACATGAAAAATAAACAAGTATCATTAATAGTGTATAATATTGGCGATAAATTCTGAAAAAGGCTATTTTGTGATGCATTTGTTGCAGCAATCATTTCTAGTTATTTTAATTTTTATCTGAAAATGATATGTATTTATTCATAACATAAATAGTACGTAGTTGCCAATTTGATTTATAAATAAATATCAATAAATAATAGTTTGTATGCTATGGATATTAGCAATGGCTGGGAATCAAATGACCAGGAGTGAATTGACTGGGGTTTAAATGGCTTGGGGATCCAATGACCGGAGATAAAATAGCGAGATCAATTGACCGGCCACCATTTATTAATGGCAGTATATAGAAATTAAAAGATTATGCATAAGGTATTAAAGAACTGGATGTTGAATAATAACAATATAATAATGGTTCCAATATAAAAATAGCTTCAATATAAAATAGTTCCGATATAAAAATAGTTCCAATATAAAAATAGTTCCAATATAAAAATAGTTCCAATATAAAAATAGTTCCAATATCCAATAGACTAATAGTTCCAAGAAACTAATTGTTTCAATAGACTAATAGTTTCAATAGACTAGAAGTTTCAATAAACTAATAGTTTTAATCTGCTAATATTCTAATTTAGTAATACTTCCAATATACCACTATACTAATAGATCTAAAACAATAATATCACTCACTTTTTTGATTCAGGAGAGATGTACTTTATCATTCTGAAGACATTATCTTTGCCATCAGCAGGTATGGCTGTTATGGTTAGGTGAGTTTCTTCTGTTACAGGATTACGACCAGTGCTGGGGCAGTTGTCGGTGTATTTGACCCTCAGAACTGCAATGTAAAACTAGTAATAAAAAAAAGAGTTATTAATCATTAGAAATAAGAAAAATATAATGAGTTAGTAGCCACTATTAACCATAAATAAAATGAGTTAGTAAATCTTAGTAACTAGAATGAAATGAGTTAGTAACCACTAGCAACCAGAAATGAAATAAATTAGTAACAAGAAATGAAATGAGTTGGTAACCAGAAATAAAATGAGGTAGTAACCAAAAGTAGCCAGAAATAAAATGAGGTAGTAACCAAAAGTAGCCAGAAATAAAATGAGTTAGTAACCAGAAATAAAATGAGGTAGTAACCAAAAGTAGCCAGAAATAAAATGAGTTAGTAACCAGAAATAAAATGAGGTAGTAACCAAAAGTAGCCAGAAATAAAATGGAGTTAGTAACAAATAGTAAAAGAAATAAATGAGTTAGTAACCACTAGTAACCAGAAATAAAATTAGTTAGTAACCACTAGTAACCAGAAATAAAATAAGTCATTAACCAGAAGCTAAATGAGTTAGTAACCACTAGTAACCAGAAATAAAAATAAGTTAGTAATCATACGTAACCAGAAGAAAAATGAGTTAGTAACAACTAGTAACCAGAAAAAAAATGGGCTAGTAATTGATACACGCCAGAAATCAAATGAGCTAGTAACCATTTGTAATCGAAAATGAAATCAAAAGAGTTAGTAACTACAGGTAACCAGGGAAAAAAATCGAGATAAATTTCATTCAAACAATATCGGAGTGTGCTAAAGGAGTTATACACAAATTTATAGTCAAATGAAAAAAAAAAAAAAAACAATCAAACCGCTAGTAACCAGAAATAAAATGTTTAGTGTTTGAAATTAGTATTTTAATGTTTATTTAGATTAGTTTTAGATAAGTAATTACATATATTAAACAGGTGTTTAATAATAATTATTAATTTAGAATGAATACAATAACATTTTTCTATGCACATATTATAAAAATAAGTATTTGGCATTGACCAGATGTGAGAGGTCGGCATATTTCACCTGTGAGTGTTACTTAGTTGCACAATTAACCACCATCCCGTGTAAATGATGAAGTTGATAATTATGCTGACGTTATTAAATAATTAATATGCACCAATTTTGAAATTAAGAGCTAAACTCTAAGAAGGAACTTGCAGTCTCTTCCTGTTCATTTTAGTTAAAACCTGTGATTAATACCAGCAATATTAATCCTTCTGAATGAAAATGTTGATTTAACTTATAAAATTTATAGCCTAAGTATTCCGTATGCTAATTTAAGTGCAAAATGTAACTTAGCTGAAAAGTTTACTTTTGAGTGCATTAGTTTTAACTTTAGAAATATGAAATTTTACCATGTAGGAGCTATAAATTATTCTAACGGGTTAATACACATTGGCAATGTAATTGTAGACTCATTTCTAACAGATTACCAGTCGTTTGAGTGTATGAGAAGTCTATGGATATTGAAGCCTATAAATATTAAATCAGTTTTTCGCGTTATTCTAATCGCAATGCAATTATTTAGTAAAAAATGAATTTACAATTAGTTGAAAGAAGATGAATTGAAAAACAATACGTATGAATGCAATAAATAAATGATCAAATGGATTCATATATTTTAGTCAAAATTTGATATATAATGAAATCTGCTGCTACACAAAAACAGCTTTGGGTAACTGTTTCACAGTTTCGATAGTTGCACCAATATAAAAAAAAGAATTGCTTAACAAACGTTAAAGTTTAACACAAGAATTATAATAAATAAAGATATTTCGTGGAAAGATTGACACCATCTTGGAATATTCAAAGAAATTCACTAATTGGTAACTTAGAAGCTATTTATAATTTACTAATCTGCTACTACGCATAATAGGAGCGTATCCTAAGCAATGTCAAATATCAAATTATTAACTGAAAGATACACAGTTTTCGCTTCTAACGATCAACTGTATTCTGATTTTCCCCCTCGATTATACATTACACCTTAATCTATGTATTGTGTGTTAGTCCACAGTACATAGTACACTGTTCAACATAGTACCGTATTCTATGTACTGTGTGTTAACTCTACAGATAGTTATGGGATGTTAACACTACGGGTAGTTAAGGAAGTGAACACTACAACTAAGGTAGTTAACACTATATTTAACTAAGGAAGTTTACAATACAGTAAGCTAAGGTTGTTAACACTACAGGTAGCTAAGGGTGTTTACAGATTAATTCACTTACTTATTTTCCCTCTGTGTCCTTCTAAGGTGATAAACCTGATATCAGAGGCAGACACAGTGCTGATGTACAATTTCTCATCACTTCTCCAAACTCTGATCAGAATGGAGAGATGCTCCGATGACGTCACACAAGCTCTGAAGTAAGTTACCTTACACCTGTAATTAACAAAAGAAAAGAAACAATAATGAATAATATATATATATATATATCTGTGATTTAACATTGAAAGTCAATATACATTGTGTGTTTTTGACTTGAAATCTATTAATAACATCTTATTTATTAAAATTTGTTAAACACTTATATCCTGTACACACTAGTGACTAGGCACTAAATAGAGCCTGATGCCGTATCATGTACTAAAAGCTGGCTGATGTTGTGCCTACTCGTAAACTTTTCTATGCCCTAGTGCGTATTGATCATAATAAATAGAATACAAATAGGTTATTTTCAATTATTTACGAATTACTGGTATAGCTCGTGCAGCGTACAATTTTTGAACGGACACCACCTACAATACAAAGGACAACAATTATCCGCTCTATGCGCCATACAGCTATTACAGCAACCTGTTTAAATTATATGGTTTTAGAAATATTTTATTAGTCTACCAAGTATCTAGTCGAACATTGATTATATTTATAGGCATTACAATTTGCAATCAACACAAACTGTATTGATTTTCAGATTTTCAAAAATTTAATCTTGTTACCATTACAGTCAACTTTTCTTTGATTAGAAAAGTTCTATAGTAATTAAAAGAGGTGGATAACCATTGTATATTATATAGTAATATATACTTTATTCATTTATACCAAACAAAAAAATGAAATATTTAATATTTATATTGTACCTATTCAGTTAAATTAACGAATATTAATTATGCTACGTATATTTGTTTACGGCAAATAAAATTAATCAATTGATTATAATAAAATCAGGGAATAAAATTATTCGAAACAATTATTAATGAATAATAAAATATGCGAATGGAGAGGCAATAAAGAAAATAATAAATGTTTTGCGGAGTGAGTTTCGCAATGAAAGCAACAAAATGGCAGTATCCAACAAATTAGGTAGATAAGAATTATTGATAAAAACTACCTCTATGGTTTCTACTTTTACCCATGTTATCCTTCTTCGTGTCAATATTTTGCAAATTAGATAATACCAAAAGATATAAATGCTTTACATCTTCCATCTCTAAAATTACACAGATAGTTTCAGTTAAAAGTGCAGCATCTCGTCATATTAAGTGTGTATACTTTAAACACTTTATAGGTCCTATAGTAGTATAGTGTGTACACTTTACACATTGCACACTTTTTAGTGCCTAATGTTTATTCAAATATAGGCTGTTTTCAGTGCCTAGGCCCTAGTGTGAACACTGTACAGAGCTTTAGAGTTCAAATAAACATACAAATTAAAGTTAAATAAGGGGCTAAATTGAGTGGAATTAATAACAATATTAATTTTGTTTAATCTTTCTTCATATATTTCATTAAAACTAAAGATTATTTAATATCAAACCTTTTATGTATTTAAGTACAAAGCATATGAATAACAGTAAAAGTAACTAACTTGTTATTATTGAGCTGTACGTAGAATTCTCCATTGAGTGGTTGGTAATTCTTGTAACTATGTTTGAAATTAAACCCTGTTTCACTGTCATCTTCAAGCACTGACACCAACTGGCCAAGATTAGCACAGTCGGTGTCCGTTAAAATCTCTGAGAACTTAAATCTAATAAGAACTCTAGTTGGCCTCTTCTTCAATACTTCCGTCAAGGGCCTGATGTGACGAGTGTTATGTATGTAATAGTTACTCAAATCTTTAATGACATCAAAGACAATTGAGACGATGGCGGGGTCACAGTTTGATGAAGAAATCAAATCAAGAAGATAGCCAGGAGAGAGATAATTATAACCCTCTGGCCTATAGAATTTCCGGAGCACTGCAGTGAATGTTACCGTGAACTTGTCCAACTCTCTTTTTTCTGACGCTTCCAAAATCAGAAGTTTGATGATATTACCATACCTGTTGTGAATAAAATGAATACATTATTGTGAAGGCAATTGTCACTTTGACATGCAAATAATAATATGAATATTATTTAGACGACTGTGTGTTAAATATAAATGTAAGCTAATGTATTATTATTCATGTTATATTAGAATGACGGATGAACCAATGAGATTCAAATGATGAAAAATTAAATCACAATCTAGTAGCCAGTAATCGTTCATTTGAAATAATTATTAGTCACCCCATTATAATATAGGTGAATTTGTATCTGACCACTTCCGTAAAAATAACCTGGAAGTCAATTCTAGCCGATTAGGTGGACACATTATTGACTCAATGTGTATGTAATGCTATTAAAATTAATATGTTTGATGTGATTAACAACAAAACTTTAACCATTCCTTTCACATTTATTCAAATACATCTTTCCATTGAAGAAAAAGCTACAGAACTCATTACAAAGGCTGAAACAAAAGAAAACGAAGTGAAACACGATGAAACAACTGTCAAAAACAATATTTGATGAAACGAGAAACGAAACAAACATTTCTTCAACTAAATGTTGTAACTTGGTAATAAATCTACTGAAAACTGATGAAATAAGTATGAGTTTATTAAATTATTATATATTCATAATATTTTCAACTGTTTTACAATGATGAATTATAGGGTATATATCAAATTTTCGCACAGATGACATACTTCAACTTGGTATTGTTCAAAAAATTCAAAAAGTTATATTTAATATCTAATTACTTTAATGTAGTGAACGATAGATAGCAACTGTATATCAATATATTAGCTGAAATAAAATTACTTGCCTCGCAACTTCCTTTTTAACTTCTATCCAAGAGATTGAATTAGATACACCAAGGCAGCTTAGAAACTGTGTCCGTAGATTATCTACTGAATGTTCCTCTGAATTCCAGTCAATGTTGCTCTCTCTCATGTTCTTGATGACCTGCTCTACAGCCAGATATTCCTGAATTGAGCTGTGTGTGAAGGCGTAAGTTAAAGCTTTACGCGATTTGAAAGAGTTCTCTGGAATTAAGATGCATGAAAATACCTCCTTAATGTCTACATCAATGTTGGAAATTCTTTGTAAACAATCTTCGCTCAAGCTTAGAAACTCTTCCTTTTTAAAGAAATACTGTTTATTCCTGAAAAGTCTGAGACTGTAGTCACTGAACACTTCTAGCAAGTATTTAGCTCTCAATTCAGGATTCTTAACGTAATTATCTGTCAACTTCTTCACAATTTCTTTAGAGAAGATTTCTCTTATAGCTTTGTAAACACTTTGTTCATTGTGCAATTGGGACAAAGAGTCTCTGTTATTCAAGAACAGTGAGATAAATAATGCCAAAAGAACAGGGGAGAAGAAAACTTTCTGTGCAGAATCATTCAAATTTTCAAAGCTCTTCACCAGTTCATCAGAATCAACATCACCCATTTTATCACCATATTTCTTCAAGAATCTCACTTTGTCGGTCATTTTACTGATAGGTTCGATGATCATTTCATTGTAGCTCAATTTTCTCTCTTTCAGCTTGCTAATAAAGTTATTTCCTGCATCAACTCTGCCAGAAACAATGCATGTAGCATTATAATGGCTGCAGAAGGGTATAACTTCATTAATCAGTTTTCTGCTGTCATCATTGACTTCATCGTAACCATCAATTAAGAAGACTAGTTTCTTCGCGTTTTTGAATGCATCATGAATGACCTCTTTAGAGTAATTGGAATTAAGAAAGCTTTCTTTCAAGAAATCACGAAGATTGCTCTGTCGTTCAGTTCGGCATTCGATGTAAATAGGTACTCTATATCTACCAATACCGTTGTAATTCGTCTCAATTTCATTAACTGAATTTTCCAAGATATTTTGTTGAATGTTCCTCATCAACGTAGTCTTACCTGAGCCTGGACCTCCGTTAATTACTACAAATTTATTAGAGATGTGTTTGCATATATCACTGGAACTCAAAATAATTCTTTCCTTTTTCGAATCATCTATTTCTTCAAGTGTTGCCCCTTTTACCACTATTTTCTCATCTTTATCTTCTGATATATTTACCGACTCAAATATCTGGGAAGAATCTATTTTCCTCAGACCACCGGGTAAAGGAACAGTAAATAATGGGGAATACTTTTCTAACGTGAAGGCTGGACATTCACGTTCAATATTGTTTGTGACATGCTGAACTGCATTTTCATATGAGCTGTTTGTGTTCTGCACTATCTCGTTAAACTTATCTCCCAACACTGCAACTTTTGCATCAATTTCTCTCTGGTCTTTGCAGTAGAGTGCACCAGCAGCTCTGATACATGTTTGCATCAATAGTTTCTTGGCTTCAATATTGGGGTTTTCTTTAGCTTTAGAATATTCGTGACTCACAATATTTCTGAAACTTCTGATCTCTTTGAGAAGATACTCGACACTATTCGTATCTTTGATTCTCTTTTCCCACTCCTTTTCGTTAGTTTGGGTGACTTTTTCGCAGCAGAGAACTGGAAGAAGATCGTGCAGAGTAGATACGTCGAAGTTTGAAAAGTCTGTTTCTTCAAATACTTTTTCATTTCTCTTCGTCCATTTTCTTAATTTAATGCCACATTTCTCTTCAATATTCTGGTTTTCCATGTGTTCTTTGATCTTCATCCCTTGTGGCTTCTT
Source organism: Caprella mutica (assembly GCA_947561585.1). Classification (NCBI taxonomy): domain Eukaryota; kingdom Metazoa; phylum Arthropoda; class Malacostraca; order Amphipoda; family Caprellidae; genus Caprella; species Caprella mutica. The sequence continues at coordinate 32,722 of CANNZV010002014.1, read as the reverse complement.
AAAGCCCCACTCTAATATGATCTGATAGACCAGGGGACAGCAATCAAACTTTATGCGGTCATTTCTCAGTAAATTCAGATCTTCTTGCGAAAGAGTTTGAGGAAATAAAGCCATTGTGCTCATGGGTACAACCTAAAAGAGACAAATTGGAATGAAAAGATACAGTAAATCACTAATTTACATAAAAGGGAGGTGTGGAAATAAATTTACAGTCAATCAATCGTAAAGAGAATGATAACTGAAGTTCATTTTTTTTTCATAACATTGAATTCAACTTTTGATGAATGCCATCGGGATAAAACTTATTAAATTAAGCATAATTGATTGTACAAACAAACAATTAACGAACCATATTATACACCTATATTAAAATAAATAAAATGTTACAGTCCATGTATATAATCACTGAAACCAGACTAAACTGAAACACAATGGTAATAGTTCTCTATGATTTATTATTGCCATGTCAATTTTAAAACAAATAAAAGTAACCAGTCATGTTAAATTTGCAAACTCTAGGTAACAATATTTCAGATTTGAGATCTCCATCAGGCAAGACTTTCGAAAGATTAGTCTCAATTCGACCTACGGCACATAATAACCTTAATTATAAATTTTGCCTACATATGTAGAAGTAATTTAGTCTTATTTCAAATTTCTTGGTTGATGGAATCATAATTTAATTTATTTTCTTCACCTCCTGAATCACTAATTCCATTCTTTTTGGTTTTGTTTTCATTTGCTTTTTCTTATGGATGGAACCAGTCTCATCGATATGATCACGGACTCTTATCTTAAGAACTTTTTCAAGTGAAAAGATTTAGCCACCCTTCCACTGACCTTGAAGTGAAGCATGAATTCTCGGCGTACTGTTGAAGGAGAAGATGTTTTGGCAAATTGTACGACGATTCTTTTCTTCTCAAGTTCAAAAAACATTTTTTTCTGGTTTAAGATCAATGCTAATATAGATCAATGCCATTATATATAAACAAAATGGCCCATATATAATACGACTTGAAGATTTTTTTAAGTTCTCCGAATTCGCAATTTGAAAAGGACGCTTCTGATGGAACACAGTGTAAGCACGTTCAAAGCAATTAATAATAATCAAAACTGACATTTCTTCAAGTCTGAGAGTTTATCATTAGATTTATTATTAAAATATTAATCCGTTGATTTATCATTTATTGGTAGATTTGTCATTAATCCAGAGAATCATTTTTAAAAACTTCAGACCTCAAGGGGATGGGGCATTTACTCAAGGGGATGGGGCATCTAGCCAAGGACATCTATGGTTCATAACAAACCGCAACACTCCCATTAATTTAGATAAGAATAAATAGAAAAAACTGGTTGAACTCTCCTTTAATTGACTTATTTTTATAGTTACGAGTGGAAATTTGATTTACAATTTTTATAGTGTAATCTCTAGAATCTCTGCTATCGATTGGAATATATTTTAAGCGACATGTAGTTATACATAAATTATTATCTTGTACATACATATATATAAGTGAATAATATAGATTCTATACGATTTCCATTAAAATTTTCATTTTATACAAATCTAAGATAACTTACCTTCATTAGCGTTTCTAGCAAATTCTTTGCAATGTTGCTAAAGAAAACTTGCAAAGTTTTAATCACAAATTGAAGTAAATTTTTAGGCCACATAACGTCCATTGATCAGTATAGCGGCCACTTCTTCCAGTTCAAGTACTATCCGTTGTACGAGATTTACCTGTAATTAGATTGGGTAATTAGATAATTTGCCACCACATCCACTGACACCAATGACATCTTAGGGCAGTGGTTCTTAACATGTGTTCGATCGAACCCCAGGGGTTGGGTGAGTCAGTTTCAGGGGTTCGGCAGTTTGGTTCATTATGTTTTTTATTCATATGCGAAATTCATGTTAAGCTCGTTTTGATCATTGACCATAGTGATTCAATGTACATGATGCATGGCACACTTCCTTACTAATACAGTATATGCAATAATTTTGTACTTATGTTTTTATTTGGATTTTTACAACTACAAGGGTTCGGTGAATGCATATATGGAGCTTGTGGAGTTCGGTACTTAAAAAAAGGTTAAGAACCACTGTCTTAGGGTATGGTTACTATGGATGTGTATTCAAGCGAAATTTCTCATTGACGACATCTGATGAAATCGGATGAAAATCAAATTCAAACTTTGCAATGGGAGTGGTTACAGTGACAGCGATTTGGTTGTCAGAATACGTACGAGTCATCAGAACAACTTCAGCGTTCAAATTTTTCATGCAACTACCTACAGATTCGGTCATTTTTGTGTTTAATTCTCGTACTTTCGATTGCTGGTACTGTTTACCCATATGCATTTTCGAAAAATACTAACTATCTTTATACGATCTATCAGGAATAATACAGATATTATTTAAGTATACATAATATAATAATACCTATTTGTTTATATAAAGGCTTGAATTGGTTGTCATTGTGTACAATTTTTTTTTCGATAAAATTCAATATCCTTATAGTTTTATAAAAAATATTCTCCTTATTTTTCTATTTAGGTATTTCAAAAATTGTGTGCAGTGAAAAAAATGATCAAATAAGCGCGACGTCACGTCTATTATTTTAGAGGCACACAGGTACGTAGGTTTATAATTCTTGCCAAACATTACCTCAAATAAACATAGTTTAGGCCACAATATTAATAAGGCAGATACTTAGGATCTGCCTAACATACTTAGGATCAGAAATCGCCAGTGCGAATAATCGCTCGAATAAGCATCCATAGTAACCATACCCTAACTAACTTTCATAGTTACTACCAACGATGCAACATTGATTAGTAGAACTGATTTGAAGGTAACTTGCATTAGGAATAATGATTAATTACTGTACAAAAATTAATTACTGTACATTTGTACAAAAATCAAAATAGGAAAAATCATCTAACTAATGTTATATTTTATGTTAAAACAGTACCTATATTATGTTATTGAATATATAAGTCAATACAACAACTGTATTTCAAATTTATTTCCTATTTATTATAGTTATTTATTTCAAGTATCCTATGATACCACATTTTTAATATTTAAAAAAAAAACAGAAACATTGATTGATTCCAAATAAGCAATTTTCAATATTGTAATATATTTTCAAATTTATTTATATAAAGTATTAAGTATACCTAATCAAATTTATAATATTCGTGTGTGCTATACAAATTTGATAATGCTAATTAAAGATATGATATAATATCTAAATAGTATATTGATAATTGAAATGATTAATAACATGATTAAATTAATCGATTGTATACCTAATCGTCAAAGTAGATTCCATATTTTAGGGAGCAGAATTGGCGCCATTTTTATTAAAATTTGATATGATCACATTGGTTTGAACTGATAAGTTAGGCATTCGTATCCAGAGACGCTTGGCTGTTCACACAGCGAGCGGAGCGGCGCTCCAAATAAACGCTGCTCCGTTCCGCTTGTAGTGTGTACGTACCCTTACAGTTAGGCAGAGAAAAATAAATATGTAATAAAATGTTTGAATATACATGGCCTGACAAACTAGAAATATTCATAATTGCATGGAAAGATAGGAGAAGAAGTGGTGTTGTGTTTGACGGAGACTCAGAAAAAGGTGAACAATATTAGAACAGCAGAGCACCTGAAAATAATTGAAGGTATGAGGGAGATGGAGGAGAGAAGAGGAGGGAAAATAATGGTTCTATTTGAGGAGAGAGAGGATCTGAAGCTGGATGGGAAAGTAAATGATTATAGAGACTTTCTAGAAATGAACGTAAGTTTTGGAAAGGAGATAGTAAATCTGACGGTGGTGTATTTGAAGACTTGGAACGGAAGAGAGGAGCTGCAGCATAACAGGAAGATTTTGAAAAGGATGAAAGGCAGGTGGCGGAGCATGAAGAGAGATAGAAGGCTACATAGCAGTCGGTGACTTCAATGGCCACCTTTGGTATCTCGGAGATCAAGAAGAAAATGAAAATGGGAAAAATGTGAATAGAATAATAGAAGAGAGCGGTTTGATATCGATAAATATTGATGAGAGGTGTGAGGGGGTAAATACTTGGAGAAGGGGAGAAAGTAAAAATGTGATTGACTTGGTGTTGAAATATGAGAAGTCATACACAATGATTAAAAGGGTAAGAAGAGATGAAATGCAGGAGAAGATAGATCTATCTGATCACTGCATGATTGAGATAGAACTAGAACTAGCAACAGGTAGGAAAGAAAGAAAGTAATGGGAAGGAGAAGATGAAGAAGTACGTATATGATGTGGAGAGGGAGATTGTGCAGATGGAAGGTGTAACAGTGAACAAGATAATTGAGGCTATAAAGAAGGTAGCAGATGAATGTTTGAAGGTCAATTACAGGAATAGAATTGATCAAGAAGAAAAATAGGAGCTACCATGGATGAATGGAGAAATGATAAGAAAAATTGCAAAGAGAAGAAGATTCAACAAAAGATACAGGAATGGATGGCAATAGGGAATTAAGATGGATTGAGTACAGAGAACAAAAAGAAAAAGTGAAGAGAATGATCAGTGAAGAGATGAGAAAATTTGAAGAAGGTGTAGCAGAAGAGATCAGAAGTATGGACAAAGGAAAGCAAATGTGGAAGATTATTAAAAAGCTGAAAGGAGAAAGAGCATGGAAAGAAGAAAAAACGAAGTTATACACAGACGGAGGGGAGGAGTTGGATGAAGAGAGAAATGGGGAGCAAGTGAGAAAATTCTGGCAGATGATATATCAGATGCTTGGTAATGAAATAGAAGTGGAGTGGGGAGAAGAAAAGATAAGGGAATATGAAGTCACTGCAGGCATCAAGAAGAAGAGAGGAAGATCCAGCAGAAATGTGGCCTCCGCTTATCGGAAATCCTCCCTGTAATCTAAGAACGATGAAGTTTGAAGTGAGTGAAGATATTGTACGGTGCTTATGGAACTGAAAAGTGGAAAGGCGGGGGGAGGATTGTATGGTTTTAAGCCGAAGCTGTATGAAGTGTTGCAGGGTAATGAAGTGGTGGTGAGAAGGTTGAAGGAGGGAATAGAGAGGATATTGGAGGATGGAGGAGACCCGGAGTGTTAGAGAGAGTCCAGGACTGTAATGATCCCGAAAAAGAAGAAACCAACTGTGGCTGACCTAAGACCAAAAGCACTGACAGACATATCGTATAAAATAGTGTTGAAGGTTGTGAAGGAGGGAATTGAGAGGAATTTGGAGGAGAGTGAAATGGTAAAGTGGGAACAGGCTAGATTCACAAAGGGAGGAAATTTTGGACAATTTGGTGGTGTTACAGGAAGGAGTGAGGTAGGCGTATAAAGGCAGAGAGCAGTTGGTGGTGGTGGCAGTGGACTTCAGGAAAGCGTACGATTCAATAAGGAGGGAAAATATTGTGGAGGTGTTGAAGAAAATGAAGTTGCCTGTGAAATTGATAGGTTTGATAAAGAGAGGATATGTGAGGAATAGGACAAGGATGGAGCTGGAGAGGGAGATGTGATGATTGATATAGACAGTGTCATCAGGCAAGGATGTACAGCATCACCACTCATCTTTAAGCTGATTACCTATATAATCATAGAGGAACTGAAGAAGAGAGCAGGAGGAGTCATCAAAGAGCTGACTCCCACTCCTCCTGCTCTCTTCTTCAGTTCCTCTATGATTATATAGGTACTGGCAGGAGGAGTGGAGGAAGCAAGAAGAGCTGTGAGGGTATTGAGGGAGGAAACAGGAAATTATGGGTTGGAAATGAATATGGATAAATGTAAGTGTATGGTGTTTAATGGGGGTGCAGGAGAGGTGGTAGAGGAGATAGAAGGAGTGGAGGTGGAGAAGGAAATAAAATATTTGGGGGTTAGGATAGTGGATAAGCGGAATATATATGAGAGGCAAAGGAAAAGTATGGGTAAGGAAAAGGTGAACAAAGAGCAACATGACATACTCTGTGATATAAAAGAGTCGTCATAGAGTGGTGGTGGGAAAGGTGTATTTGAAGTCGGTGGTGTTGGCGAGTGTGTTCTATGGAACAGAGGTGATTGATGTGAGGGAGGTAGATATTGAGAAAATGCAGATGCCGAAGAATGTGGCTATGAGGAGGATATTAGGGGCAACAAGTATGTGTCGATGGCATCTATGCGGGGAGAGATTGACATAGGTACAATGAAAAGCAGGAGGGTAAAAGGCAAACTACTGGCATCTGAGTGAGTGCAGCTGAAAAAGGCACTCCCATTCTCTAGGGACGAATTATAAAAACTAAACCTTCACTAGATATTTCTAAATTCTCAATACGATAGTGAAAGTAAACTTATGAAAGAACCTAGCGCACTCAAGACAACGCTCAGTATTTGACTTCTCTATTCTGTACCGCGACACTCTTATGTAATAATCAGCATTGTCCATTGTCAAATCTCTTGATCAGTGAACACACTTGTTAGATTGATTATCTGAGTTGCTGTTTAGCTCTTGTTTGGAAGTATTGGGAAAAACAGCTACAAAATATTACGTGCAATAGGGAATCAATAATTAAATATTCTAAAACGAACCGACGTGACATAATACAAAGAAACTATGAAAAACTGATAGGCTCTCAATCTTAACTAGTAGTACAAAAATTAAAGTACAAAAACGAGTAAATAATTGGATCATGGGGATGGTTAAGAGCCCAAGGGTCACAGCTACTTTCGGTGATTATAGCATCTCTGTTCGTTTGACTAGGGGTACTCTACAAAGAGGAGTTCTCTCACCACTCTCATTCAATCAGGTGATGAGTGAACTTCTCAGGAAACTGACTAATGTGTAGTGTTGCGAAAAAAAAAAGTTTTTTATATTTGATGATTTTTTTCAAGAAATGTTTTTTTAATAAAAAACAGAAATCAGTGTTTTTTTAGAAAAGTGTTTTTTTAATACATTAATTTTCCTTCAAAAATAATACATATTGATCATGTAACTCAATATTTTTAATTAAATTTATCATTTTATGACCAATTAGTTACTGTATATATCTTTACTACTTTGTAAAAGCAACACAAATGAGACAATTGGTACCGGTCCGCGGAGGGATACTCAATAATTCAATTCGAGTAATGAAATTATTTTTATATTGTGCATGATCAGACTTAAATATATAATACAAGTGTGTAGACAATTTCAAAAATGAATATATAATGTTTAATAATCAGAGTTGTTTTGATCAAGAGATTTAAGGTCCTCTCTGTGGACCCGTGCAAAAAAGTAAAATCCTACCCTAACCTTCGTGATACGTTCGAATCCCATTTAGACGCGTGTATACCTGACTAATAGTATCTCATCAGTATTTTTTCGAATTTAAGTATTACTCTTGGGATTATCTGTAAGATCCGAAAACCAACATTTCAATCCTGAACAATCTGCACCACAATGGTTTCAATCCTGTACAACCCGCAACCCAATGATTTATCTCTTGAACAATCCGCACCCCAATGATTTATCTCCTGAACAATCCGCACCCCAATACATTTTCTTCTGTACAATTCGCACCTCAATAATTTCATTCTCCACACTCCAATGATTTCCAGCCTGTGGCCCTGCACAATCCGGACCCCATTGATTTCCCTCCTGTTTAATCCGCCTCCCAATGATTTTCCTCCTGTATAATCCGCACCCCAATGATTCCTCTCCTGCATAATCCACACTCAAATTATTTTCCTCCTGTATAATCCACACCCCAATGATTTCCCTCATGTACAATCCACACCCCAATGATTTACCTCCTGTTCGATCCACACCCCAATGATTTACCTCCTGTACAATCCACACCCCAATGATTTCACTCCTGTACAATCCGCACCCCAATGATTTCCCTCCTGTACAATCCACACCCCAATGATTTCACTCCTGTACAATCCGCACCCCAATGATTTCCTTCCTGTACAATCCACACCCCAATGATTTCCCTCCTGTGCAATCCACACCCCAATGATTTCACTCCTGTACAATCTGCACCTCAATGATTTCCCTCCTGTACAATCCGCATCCCAATGATTTCCCTCCTGTACAATCTGCACCCCAATGATTTACCTCCTGCATAATCCACACCCCAATGATTTCCCTCCTGTAAAATCCGCACCCCAATGATTTACCTCCTGTACAATCCGCACTCAAATGACTTCCCTCTTGTACAATCCACACTCCAATGACGAGGGATCCCTCCTGTATAATCTGCACCCCAAGATTTCACTCATGTACAATCTGCACCCAAATATGAACTGGGGTGCAGATTCTACAGGTGATCCTTTTTTCATCTGATTATATTTATTTTTCGTACCTGAGTAAATAAATTATATTAACGTGCGTAATTAAATTATATTAACGTGCGTAATTAAATTATTTTGAACTGAGTATTATTACTTATATTTTTGTACCAGATTCAGATTATTGTGAAAGGAAGGTTTATATAAAGGATTATTTTATATCAGCTCTTGAAAGCAGTAGCCTCTTAGAAGCGTACGAATTTTTGGTTTACCCAATACTATTAGCTACATTCATCCCGCCGGGCCACGAGAATATAGTTGAACATTCACCGGTCCGCGACGATAAAAAGGTTGCCGACCACTGGTCTAAAGTACAAGTAGAAAGGCAGTAGTTTCGCATTCAACTGTTTTGTTAGATGTTTCTCTCCTTCAAGTTTGCTATTTGAATACGGATATTCAAAATTTGCTGATCTGTGTTATCAACCTGGAGCATTGTTATCGATGGAAACAATTCTTCTTTTTATTCCCTCATTTTATGAACTCTGGCCAGAATACTACTTTGTTTTGCTGTTTTATCATTAAAATCACTAGGAATATTGGCTGAAACAGGCTGAGTATTTTGTTCAGAGTTGGAGTCCTGTGACAGTCTACTTTTGTACCTGATATTATGGTAGTTAAGATCTGAGATGGAAGTTTTTAATGAAAATCTTCCACTTAAGGAGTAACATGTAAAGGTCCATCTAGATCAATGTTTTCTGATTGTATTTGATTCTGAAGTTTGAGAATATTTGCATTTCATAAGAAATGGATGTTTAGTCTCTCCAAAAAAACTTTGATCAAATCTGTGTGTTGCTTGAGCAGATGAGGCTTCATTTATGTTCTTGCCTGTACTGTTTTGTTTAAAGTATTTTGACTTTCTCTTCAGAATTATTACATAGTTTTTCAGTGAATCTATATCTTCCATTTATGTAATTTCTTGGTTTTATTTGTTGAAGTCTGCAGCGCAGAGTAGCTGCATGTGTCTTTTTAGGAGGAATCACAAAGGTTTCTTTTGAATTCTCACTACAATTTTACCTACAAATATCAAGTTATGTGCCTAATTTACCTCTTGTTGCAGACATCATTATAGACTCACCATTTCCTATATTTTTCCTGGTGATAGCCAAACGTGTTGCATGAAGTAATATTTGCAGGATAAAAGCGTGAAATTTTCGATACTGAGCCTAATTAAACTCAATTCTCTGTTTATTGTTTGTGCTTCAATTTCTAAATTATCATAAATAGATTTAGCATTCTTTGCAACTATGAACAGATAAATCCATTATCCTCAATAACAGCTCCAGAGCTTGATTCAACTCAACTTAAATGTTCATCAATTGATCTTCAATTGGTGGAATTGATCTAAAAGTATCCTTAACTCCTGATGAAGAAGCTTGAGATTTATCTCAATCAACTCCAAGATTCAAGGGAAATTAATAACTTTTTACATGATTATAAAAATTATCATAAAATGATGGCAAAGTAAACTAATAAATTATTGATCAAACAATCATAGATACTTAGCTAAGTAAATTTTGACTAAAAACACTTGGAAAATGATTGTTATGAATATAAATAGAGCAACCTTGTATAATATTAATACGGAAAGGTTGTCTAAAAATGAAAACAATGTATTTTAAAAGAAAACAGTATCTCCAATTAAAAACACTTTTTAGACTGTTTTATCAAATAAAACAAGTTTTTTATAATGGTTGCATCACTACTAATGTTTCAGGAATCTATGCACATGCTTACTTGATGATGTACTCCTGCTAATTACAGGAAAAGACTCTTTTACTATTAGTGAACGAGTCTAGGAAGATTTAATGCCTGTTGAGGATTGGGCCAGAGAACCTGGACTATCCTTGAGCGGTTCTAGGAAAATTCCACTGCGGTAAGTTCCACTACGTGAAGTTCCACTGGGAAAATTCCACTAAACGAAATTCAATATATCACAATCAACCGGGAACTTTTCCCTGGGATTTCTCTGAAGAAATGTGTAGTATTTATTATTTCCTAAAATAATACTGTTCCATCTTAATGACAGTCCAAAATAAATGTTGATAAAGTATTTTAGCTGAGCATTTGATACTGTTCCATTAAGTTGATAACTAGGAAACGTTTAGTTCATTCAAATAATCATTTATCTCTGTTCAATGGTATACTAGCAGAGTGTTGGATAATGTCTTTAACCAATAAAGCTATTCAAATTTAAACTATATTTGTATGAAGCATTTTTGTGCAACTTCCATTTCTACTTTCCATGACGTTATTGTTCAGGTTTAAAATTTAATTTCTTGTATTATGCTTGGATATCTAGATAAAAAAGGATAAACATTCCTTCAAGATGTAACACATTACTTATTTATATTTATTTAAATATATTTTCATAATTATTCCTATGAGCTGGGTTAAAATTTCTACAAGTTATTGGCACATATCTTAACTACATTAGTATAAAAATTTCATTGTTGTTTTATTATTATTACTAAATTTATCATGTTTAAATTGTAGAATTTGTCCACATCCATTATGTGTAAATTGATTTTAAACTATGTGCTCATTGTCTTTGTTACAAGCTATCAATCGTCTCGTATAACACATATATTATTTAATTAACTAGAACTTACATTGGATGAAAAACTATAATCAGATTTGCGAAACAAGAGGCTAAATAGAATTCAATCTTCATCTCAAGTAGAAGTAGCTAAACAATACTTTTTCCTTAGGTAAAAAAAATTAAATTTATATAATGAGATTCACTTTTATTTCATCAAACCACTTAAAAAGAAACAGTGTAATGTATATCACAAAAGCTTATATAATATGAAGATGACGATTTCAAAAGTATTTTATTTTAGAAAATAAGCATTACAGGGTGGGGCGTAAGTTTGGAAGCAAATGAAAGTGCATATTGTAATCCAACGAAAAATATATTTAATAATTTACAGTTATGTATTATTACACAAGGGTTTAAAGAATTCAAAAATCATAAATTTATTCAAAATGTCCCCCCTTGTTTTTAATAACAGCCTCAAATCTCCTCCGAACTCCTCCTACTGCGGCACGCAACTATTCTTGTGAAATTTCCTTCCAAGATCTCTGGAGCGAACGCTTTAAATCATCCACACTGCGATGGAATTTACCACAGGCCTTTGATTCAAGAATGGACCATACCGAAAAGTACATAGGATTAACATCTGGGGAGCAGGGAGGCCACATTTCTTTGGACCAAAACCGTGGAAGATGGTCATGGCACCAGTTTTGAGTGACATTTGCAGTATGTGAAGTCGCGCAGTCTTGCTGAAATGTCCATAGAGGGTCATTACCGAAGTGATCCTTAGCTGACTCCAACATTGGCGTCAAAATATTCTCAATATAACATTTAGTATTGATTTTGGCGCCTTGTTCAACAAAAATTAAAGGAGATCTCCAAGTTTCTGAAACGGCGGCCCAGACCATTACTGAAGCAGGTTTCATGGTTCTGTGGACAGTTTTTTGGTTGTATGGGATGTTTTTCGCACTTTTACCAATTATTCTGTCATTCCTCCGGTTGTGAGCCATTTCCACTGTGAAAATTTTTTCGTCAGACCAAACAATTTCACCAGCCGTGCCAGACTTCAATTCTCTCAGAAGTGCTTTGCTTCTCTCCAATCTCTTTTTCTTTACAGCTTCTGACAGAGTCTGTCTCTTTTGGAGGGTGAAAGAGGACATCTTTAGGTCATCTTTGACAACTCTTCTCATTGTTCTGGGACTCATATTAGCTGTTTTGGCTAACAATCGTATTGACCTTTTCGGGTTCCTCCTGATCTTCTCTCGGGCACATTTTATCAGTTGTTTGGTGCGTTGTGAGCGTGGTCTACCACTTCTTGGACGATCAGTCAAGTCTCCTCTCTCATTAAAACGCTTCACACACTTCCAAAAAGTCGATCTTGCTATTGAGAGAGTCTTTGAAATGACGGAATCTGACTTCCCGGCACGGTGTACAGCAATAATGGCTTCTCTTTTGTCTGACATTTTTGAATTGACTAAATTTTTGTAAAAAATAACACTGTCACGTCATAATGTAGTGTCTCTACTATAGTTCAAACCCTATCACCTACTTAGGAACTTATTTTTAAGAATTATATTAATGTTTGAAAAATTGCTTCCAAACTTACGCCCCACCCTGTATAATTTATAAATATATTTAGTAGAATTTTCCTCAGTGGAATTTTCTTCAGTGGAATCTTACGCGCATCCCTTGTGCAGCAATAAAACTTTTGCTACTATATTTACATGGAAACGCAAATAGAAGTTACGCCCCCTATAAGACTTATGGGACAAGAAATTCGGCTTGTGGACTGAGTAACTCATAGTAAATAAATATAGAAGAATGCTAAGTTTCGAATTTATTGACGGTGAACTTGATCCATTCTTCAAAAACGATGTAAACAAATGGCGTCGTACAGAGTACTCTCAAATATTATAAGGTGAATATTATAAGTGATTAGAGTGTAAAACGTGATAAAAAACAATTTTATGTAAGTTAACTTCCATGAAAATGCACGTTTAACTGAGTAATAGCACACTTTTTAGTTAAAAAACAAAAGGAAAATACTTTGTGTGACGTCACTCAGAATATTTTCTGATGTTCCAATATTGTACTAGGTATACTTCTCTATTTATTTACTATGGAGTAACTAATCTCGGAGTGACTTTGGACTCAAAGCTGAGTTGAATCCCCCCTATAGTCTACAAGTCTGCTAAAGACCATATATGTCTCCTAATATGTAGGCGATCAGTTGGACAGACTTGGGGGTTTCTCCGAAGGTCATGATGTGGATTTTAACCACCATGATTTGACCTATTGTGAGCTACGCTGTTATGGTTTGGACGGCGGGGCTGGAGACTCGGACATGTGAACTGAAGCTGTCTACGCTGCAGCGGAAGGCTCGTACTGCCATTTCATCAGCCTATCCCGGAACGCCCACAGTCGCATTAGAACTGCTCCTTGGCCTGCCACCTCTGACTTCTTTTCTCAAAGGGACAGCGGTATCGGGTGCCTACCGGTTGAAGCAGTTGGGTTTGTGGAGGGGTGGTTACGCCATACACTCTTTCAGAGCCATGTAAATTGGAGTGCCAGGAACTCTGAGACCTACCTGTTCTAGCCTTCCCAGGAGACCTAAATAGCCCTCGATTCAATCTACAAGTGACATTTAAGACGAGTACTATGATCTCCGACCACACAGCGGAAAATTCGACTGTGGCTTGTTTTATAGATGGCTCTAAGCTTGAATCTGGCAGAACAGGTGCAGGAGTTCACTTCCCTGGTAGAAATAAAACTGACCTAGTTGAATATTTAGGGTATCACTCTTCCATTTTCCAGGCAGAGATATTGGCGATCACTCTGGCAGCAGAGAGAGTGACCAGCATCATCTCCGGAGAATCTGACGTGGAGGAGAGAGTTATCATATACTCAGATAGCCAAGCGGCAATCAAAGCTGTGGTTAGTTTGAGTACCAGGAGCCATACGGTAAACCGATGTGTAAACGCCTTGAACTCTCTGGGGCAGATGGTTGACGTCACTCTTCAGTGGGTTAAGGCCCACATTGGTACCATTGGTGATGAAACCGCCGATTTCCTAGCTAAGGAAGCAGCTAAGACCTCGTGTGAAGGACGAGAACCCTTTCTACCAGTGCCATATAGTGCATGTAAACTTTCAGTTTACCGGTGGATTCTGGATAGCTCCAGAAGAAGATGGGATCCTCTTCACTAATTCATAGTTCATCTTTAATATTGAAAAAGGTTCATCTCTATTCCGTACTTTGTTCTTATGGTGAGGCCATTTCTTGTTCAACAAAAATGTTTTAACTTCTTGAAGTGTCTTGTCCTGGAGTGTTTGCTCGACTAATTTCTGCTTTGGTATTTTCTTAGGTATGCTACTGTTTGTGATGAAGTTGCAGTATTATTCAATTGATTCTTCCAAATGAGTATCCTATTTTGAACCAGCCACTTGGGCTATTGAAAGATAATCTGCAGGGTTATATTTACCTTCAGCATATTCAACTGTTAAGTCGTACTATTGCACCTTAAGCAGCATTCATTCTATTCGTGAAGTTATATATGATCTTCAAATATTAAATATTGTCTCTAATGGCTTGTGATCTGAGAATACAGTAAACTATTAACCTCTCAAATATAAGTTGAAGTGTGTTATTCCCCAAAGGACAGCTAGGGCTTCTCGTTCTATCTAGGAGCCCAGGCAACAAAATAACCTTCCCGTGATATTCCCTTCCGATGTCCCCGTGATGTTCCCAGGGGATATCGCGTACTTTTTGGGAACATCCCCAGGGAATGTTCCGGGAACATCGTCAGAGGATATTTATTCCCTACCGATATTCCGGGAACATTCCCTGGGGATGTTCTCAAAAAAGTACAAAAAACGGACATTTTCGTGATATCCCCTGGGGACATTTTGGGAACATCGGAAGGGAATATCGCGGGGATATTGCGGGAAGGTTATTTTACAATTACTCATAATAAAAATATATGCTAGTATAACTTCATTATTGCTAATGATTAGGAGTACATACATACAGGTACTTATACATACAGGTACTTATTCATTCGGTCGGAGCTGCATCACTTGTAATGTAGGGAATCTTTTCTGTAGCTATTGGAGTTTTTGATGAGTAGAGATGGTGTGCGCATTGGGAAATAGAAGACTGAAGATATACAGGAAGGATAAACAAAAGAATGCTGGCTGCAGTCGGAATTTTTTAACACAACTGTCACTAGCATTCAATTTAGCATATCCTTCACTGTGTGAACACTGCAATTACCTCCATCAGCCATGTAAACTGTAAAGTATACGACCAGCAAGCAGATAACCACATTATATTCTTTTACAGCTCTATTTCAAAACATTTCTAACACTAATCAGATGGAATTTTCAACAATGCTATCATACATAAGAACATTTTATTTACAAGTAAGTACATAATACCTACCTAATACTCAGTAATAGTTCTTTTATAGGTAGGTAGACATTTGTTAGGTAATGAGGTAAGCACAGAACTACTACCTATGGTTACCTACAAAATGTCGCTATAGAATAACTATTAATTATACCTATTTATGTAAATAATATTAAGTCATATTACCTTGGTAAAATTTTATAAGGTTTTAGGGGAACGTCACAGTTCTCGGACACTCATAGTGTCTTGACAGCGAAGTCATGTGACTGAATTCTTTAGAAATTCCCAAACACCAACTATCCGACAACTGTGAGAGTAAATAATTTTCTCGAGTAGCTACTGTGATTTTCTCCACCTCTAAATGATATTTCTATTTATACGATTGGTTTAATCGGAAGAAATAATTAATTGTGTAACAAGTGCACTGGCAATTATATGATAATGATAATGCAGGTATCATGGATACCAATTGAAAAAAAAACTATATTATCGTTTTTCTAATATGACCGAAGATGTGAAAATGACCGATAATTCGTAATTTACCCTACTACGTATAGGTATGTATAGTAAGATCCATAGAACCTAGGAAATTAACTATTAAACTTATTATAATTAACTGGTACTACCTACCAATGTAGACTAAGTACTGTACTTCAGTGAATAACTAACCAGTTATTTACTACTAAATACACCTGCCTAGGTACCTATTTACTACCTACTTGCTACAGTGAAATTTATAACTAAGTAGGTAGGTAGCTAACTAAAGCTGAAAAGAAAATAAATAACTACCTAGGTAACTTACTAACGATGAGATGTACGGTAAATAAATAAGTAGCTGCTAAACTGCTACAAAAAAGTAAATTGACAACAAGGTATACTGCAAAAAAGTAAATAGCTAACTAGCTAGGTATATCTACCTAAGTATCTAATTGCAGCAGAGAAGTAAATTACTAATTATACACAGATTCTGAGAAATACTAATAACTTTTCTGTCAGTTACCTATGTATAAATAAACTTAAATGTTTCTAATTACAGAAGTTTACGGATAATAAACACGATGAATTACCTGAGAGAAAATATTAGACACTTGCACTCCCTCACAGATTTTTTAAAACTGGAGCCTTTTAGTCACAGTGACGTAACTTAAGCGTTGTTGTTGTTGCATAGCCTCCCCAACGTCCTCGCCGGGACGAAGGAGCAACCAGGGGCGCCCCGAATTTCAGCCACCCGAGGCACTGTGTGGGCCTAAGGGAAACCCGCATCACTCAAAGAAGTTAACAACTGCCTGAGGATGGGTCCAAAGGTGCTCCAGTGAGTGTATGTTGTGTGTAGTCCTGTGTAGGTGTAGTGACGGACATTATGTGAGAATACGAGAGATCGTGTCCTGATCGGCTTGACAGAAGTCGCACCGGTCAGAGTCCGATCTCCCAATCTTGTGCATGTATTAAGGTAGAGAAAGATGGTGGCGACATCTCAGACGTGATAGGGTAACCCTATCACGCCAAGACATGGACGACTCACTAGGGTCGATGGCTGGAGGCCTAGACCCTAGGAGTCTGTTAGGAGGGAAGGAGTCTAGAGCTCGTTGTGTGAAAGTGGTGTGTATGTGTTTGTGAATAGATGTGTTGTCGGGGGTGGGAGGCAGAGTGCCTGTAGTGTGTGGAGGGAGTGGTGTTTAGTGTGCGTGGTGTTCTCCTCTCAGTTTGCATGTAGTGTAGAGGATGTGAGGGGTCTAGTGTAGAATGTTTTAGATGTTAGTTTGATATGCCATCAGGACCTATGGAGGAGGTGTTCTTGGAAACCCGGATGGACCCGTAACCATTGAAGGGATGTGTGAGGAGCTTCTGAGTGCATGTTTTGTGCAGGCGACGCAGTATAATCCTATCTGCGGGGCGAATGGGTAACCTACTTGTGGAAGCATAGTGCTTATTGAGAGCATTCGCCTGTTGTGTGTCAGTGAGTATAGTGTTGTTTTGTAGGAAGGCACGAGTGTTTTTGGTTGGTCCATGTATTTGTTATTGAGTCCCTTGCCAAGTTTTTAAAGTTTGTCTGCGTCAGTGCGGAAATTAATGGTGTCTAATGTGTTTTGCCACTTGTGTTTTTGTTGGGCAGTAATCTCCGAACTTATGTTAGTGTTAATGTGTTGTATGCGAGTGATCGTGTCTTGTGTGGGTGGGAGTGAGTGTAGTTGTTTGCCTGTTTGTATCAGGTGTTTGATGTGTGGTGTGAATGTGGGGTTGTAGTGTCTGATGTTGCCTGTAGGGATGTAGTGTTTGTCTGCGTTAATGATGATGTCAGTGACGTGTTTTGTGGCAGCATCTATGAATGAGAAGGTGTTGATGTCAAAGTTATGTAAGTTGTTTTCCACAGATGCTGAAAAGTCTGTCCAGTTGGCTCTAATATAGTTGGTGAATGTGTGTCTGTGTTTTTGTACAGCAAGTGGTGTACTTAATGTGTGTGTAGTGAGAAGTGGAAGGTGGTCTGAACTGAGTTCATAGAGTGCAGTCCATGAACTCTGTAGAGCTATGTCAGGAGTGAGGAGGGTTATGTCATGTGATGTGGGTTGTGTGTTGATGTTAAAGAATTTGCGTGTGGGAGTGTGGAGGTCGTTCATGATTATGTAGTTAAATAGTTGTGTTGTTATGGTGTCAGCACTTGTGTCTGTATGTTGTGTGACGAACTAAGTAGTGTCGTGTGCGTTAAAATCCCCCAGGACAAAGAAATTATTAATGGTATTAATGTAATGTAAATTAGGTTGGTATCCTGGGGGTGAGGAGTCTGTGGGGGGAATGTATATGTTGGAAATGTTGTAAGAATGTTTGTGGATTTGGATGCATGTAGATTGTATTTATAGGGTGGAATCGTGTGGCATCCGTGTGTGTGTTTCGGCACTGGTATTTGTGAACGGGATGGGTTTATGTATCAGTGTAATGAGGCCCCCGCCGCTTCGAGTGGCGATCGAGTCAAAGTGTTGTATATCCAGGAAACTTTATTGTTAATCTGGCAGGTGTTAGTTTAGTTTCCTGGATTGTGGCGATGTGAATGTGGCGTTTGTGTAGGAGTGATTTCAGTTCCATGTGCTTGTTCTGTATTCCGTTTATGTTGTGTTGTAGTATGTTGAGTTTGTTGTGGCGTGTGTGTGTGTTAAGAGCTCTAGGAGGGTTAAGGTTAGGAGGCGCTCCTCCATCACCCCCACGAGGGGGGTGAAGTGGAGCTGGGGGGTCAGCAGCAGCGTCTATCCCAGTTCTCCCCCGAGAAGGAGGACGGGCAGGCGATTGCCGTCCAATTATAGGATGAGGAGAGAAAGGAATATGATGAGTGGGTGTGTGGGGTTGAGTCATGTTGTGTGTGGGGTGACAGTTTTTACGCTGCCATCCCCATGGGATGTTTCCATGCTGGCGGACACCAGAGCAACGTATATTGTAATAAGTCCAACTATTACACTCGACACAATGAACCCCTCCAGTACGACAAGTCCATTGTCGACCACAAGAGGGACACATGTAGGGACCAGGGTTGGTTTCTATGTCACCGGAGAGTAAGAGGATGAGTAGGGGAAGATATGCCGGCTCATATCTCCCCACTCAAAATACATTAACTTACCAGGTATGCTACGACTTGATACGAATTTTAAACTCTTCTGCGCATAAACATCTACGCACATAAGAACGCACAGATGTGACCCTGCAATATCAGATTACATACTTTATATACTATACAGCAAGGTACACTGTAGTTTATGAGCCTTGCTATACAGCAGGTTAAACAATTTTTAAATGATATTTGTACACTGCATTAACAATCATGGGCAAATCCTTATATACAAATAACTATTCAACCCACTGTACAGTATATAGAGTATGTAAAGTAATATTACAGGGTCACATTAGTGCGTTCGTATGTTCTTATTGGTTTATGCGCAGAATAGTTTTAAATTCTACTGTATCATTGGTGCCTCTCTTATATGAACTAATAATGCCCCTAATCCAACAGAACTGGCATCGACAATCAGTTGCATTTTCTGATTGATACTACTTTTTTTACCCAAGCAAACAGTCTATGTTGGCCCCACGTGGGCACTGCATGGATTAGTGCGTTGAACACGGCTCATGGTACAACATTATGGGCACTAAATGGCCCAAATGTGTCTTTTCAATCAGTCAAGAATTGAGATGGCAGGTAATACCCACGTGGGGGAGATGTGACAGCCACATATGCTTGAACTTATATGTCGTACCAACATGGTAACTATGTGACACTTCTGTATTGAATATATATTTATATATACTATAGTGTATTTCCTCAGTAAAACTAATATGGGGTATAAATGTTAAAAGAAAGAATATATATTAAAAAAATATAAATATAATAATTATACAAAAAAATTATGAAGAAAAAAGTATTTAAAAAAATCATGCAGAAAATTCATTTAAAAAATTTCATTAAAAAAAATTCATGAAAGAAAAATTTGTAGAAAAATTATGTAAAAAAATTTTGCTTAGCTAACCATTTATGTAAAAAAAACTTCATAGCTATGAGAAAATTTTGTGAAAGAATTAGGCCAATGATAAAAATGTATGTAAAAAATTATGAAATAAATATGTAACAAAATTATGTAATTTTTTTTATGTAAAAATAAAACTATTTCAAGTAGTAGATTTTAGATAAACTTCACTTTCACAAATCTTTTGCAGACTGACCCCTCAGCTAAATTAAAATAGCATAGGAATTAATTATAAATCTCCCTCAGTTTTAATGAATTAATTTATATATTGCCATTAATATTCTGGAGACTGAATGACTGAGAGGAAAATTGTCATTTTGCCAACTTTCTTCAAACTGAAGAATTGTTAGCTACACCAGACTTCAGAAACTGACTAACTGTTCTCCAATAAATCCTCCATTATCTCAGTAAATACATGTAACTAAATATAGAGAGAAATTAAGGATTGTTCTCACAGAAAATAATTTCTTATGACTACTTAATGAAATTGCTAAACTATTAATCTGATATGTAACTAATTAACTTTTGTAATTCTTTCTAATGATCATCTTTTTTTTAGGTTTAAATATATTTTCTCATTGCAATTTATCAATGTACAATGTCATTTTGTGTGGTTCTTTTCATAAACACTAATGAGGTTGAGGCTGTTCCAAGCTGTTGGATTACCGATGACACATGCTTTTGGTCATCTTATTCTGATGCAGCGAGAGTAAAAAAGCAATTAAAAATTTGGAACATCCTAGTGATGTCTGGAATTCCTACTCTGACAAAATTTACAAAATATTGGGAGAGTAGCATTTATAAAGTTTTGTGTATAGTTATTTGCACGACTCTGACATTTTGAATCAATGTATTTATCAAATTATTTTCCAGATTCTTATACTTGGGCTATTTCTTCATTAAAAAAAGCCGAAGATGGTTCAGATATGCAAAGTGATCATGAGGGTGAAGGAAGAGGCTTTAGGAGGTAGCTAAATAGTGAAAAAATAAAAAATTTGATATAGGACATTATTTAATGCAAATGTATTAGTTTCAGGAAAATTTTGGGAAGAATGTCATTAAGTTTAGACGGCACTCCACCATGTCACCCTTCTTCACCACCTGTTCGAAGAATTCATGTATCAACAGATGCTCCAAGTGCATCTATACCTCATCTCCTTTGACGAAATGCTTTTTAAAGAAGAAACAAACCTGTCCTCAGTCAATTCAAAAAGAAGCATCCACTTGCAATAATTGTTCAGCAATACCATTGGAATTGATAAAGAAATTTATTGATGGTGAGAAATTAAATAAACACTTTCATTCATGTCATATTTTAAACAGTAAATATTGTTTTATAAATTGAACTCTTTCATAATTATGTTTAGCTATCTACAATAGGTAAACATTCAATTTGCAATAATTCTAACTCATTGTTCTTTTCTAGGGCAATAAAACAATCCCCCATCCAGTTACAAGAATCGAAATTGCTTCAGGAAACACGAGTGTTCTAAAAAATGTTACTGATGATTTAAAGAATATTTCATCTTTTCTAAGCCAAGAGAAAAAGGGTTCAACGACGGTCGATTTCATTGCAATCAACGAAACCTTTCTGGTAAAGTCAGTTGAAGATTTGATGAGGCTGAGATGGAACTCCCCCACGAGAATGATTTCAAAGAGCTCTTTGTAAGTATATCTTAAAAATGATTTCTAATATATAATAGTTCAAACCAAACACTATTCCAAACTTACTTAGTGATGTACTATATATAATAATGTTTATTAGCTACTAAAAAACTCATGCTTATAAGCTTTTAATTAAATAATGTGTTGTTTCAGATTTGTCTTATTACATATATTGTAGGGATTTCATTGGTGGGGAATCTCCTGCAGTTATATTAATGGTCTATGTATATATGTTTTTCTATTGTATTCATATTAATAAATTTATTAGTGTCCGAAAAGGTCCCACGAAGTGCAGGAATTTATATATGTGCTTGATTGTGAACCTTACTATTTTTATGTGTTTTGTTCCTTCAATAAAATTATATCATTGTATCATATCATATTCTGCAGTCTGGGTTGATGGCAGCTATTTTGAGCCGTTCAATTGCAAATGGCAAGAAATATCTAATTATCTCTTATGCTGCAATGGTAATTTGGGGAGAATTTATGATAATTCGATCATTTTGGAGAGATTTTTTTTTGAGGGAGCTGGAGAGACAAATAGAGAGTTTATGAGCCATACTATTTTACTTGGCCTTTTGGGCTCCAGTATTGTGAATTTCCTTTCAATCTAACTAAAAATAGCTATTTAAAATCTCTCCTTGCACATCCAAACACATCTACACTGTCACTGTCCACTCTGGAAAATACCTTAGGCTAACAGATGAATTTTATAGGCTAAATGCTGCGGATTATTTAGTCTGAAAAGTATACCTAACAGGATTTGAGGATTAATTCTGCACCCAAGTCCTATTTAATTCCTATATTCCCATGTTATTTGCTGCGTCCAAATCCCAATTTCAGTAAAAAAAATTCCTGGGTCTGAGGCAGAGGTTCTTAACCTTTTTGGAGGAACCGAAACCCATAAGTTCCAAATATGCATTCACCAAACCTTTGTAGTTAGCAAAATAAATGTGTTTCCCATCCAAATATAAAGTTATAAACATATGTAATATATAACTATAGCACAAGGTTGGCGAACCGCTGATCCGCGGTTCACAAAGTAACCCACCATTCCCTTTTCAGTGACCCACTTCAATTTTTATATTTGTACAATGATGACTATGTTCAGTTGTGTTACTATGAGAAGAGCTTTCTGGCAACCAACCATACATCTCTTAAGGATGGCAGTGTCAAAATTATCGTTTAAATCTTGAACGAAGAATTTTGGTATAACATTTGGTAGATTTGAAGTAAATGTATATCACTATACAGTATGATTCAAAAAAAGCGGGTACAATATTAAATTAGCCAATCTTCAACAAGAATCATCATATATTCGTGTGGTTTTCTTTGGCTAATGCACATTTTTATCATCTATAAGCACTTTGTCATTTGTTTTCTTATTCCTAATAGTTTTTCTACAGGGTGATCATAAGTAGAGGGTGGTGAAAAAGCTCTTGCGTCAGATATGAAATTGATGAAAGATATAAAAATAGGTTTGTTTACTCAATATTTTTTTTAGTTATAATAAAGAAACAATCACATATTATAAAGATCTAAAATAAATCATTCTTTACCAAAATCATCCATCATCCTCCATTTTTTCAATACATTAGTTTCGCACGCGTTTTCTGATTGCTTTCATTGATTGATCACGTCATTATGCGTTTTACGTTTTTTTTATTGATTCAGATTCACAAGTGAGGAGGAGCTTACATTATTTTATAAATAACCCCACTAGAAAAAATCACAACCAGTTACATCTGAGATCCTCGGAGACCATTCAATTGCATTACCCTTGGAAATGACTGATAATTGAAAACTTCTATCAGTCGTTCTGTAACAGCAAGTGTCCTGTGTACTGAGCACCATCCTGCATCCACCATATTAGATTCAGTGTAGTTCCATAAATATATCGTAGTTACGGAAATATCTGCTGATTCAATATAAGGGTTCTTAAAATGATGCAAATTTTCAAAGATACAACTTACTCTTGATAAACAAAGTTTGAAATAAGCTCACGGAAGAGCTTTTTTACCCACCTATACTTATGATCACTCTGTAGAAAAACTAATAGGATAGGAAAACAAATGACAAAGTGCTTATAGCTGACAAAAATCTACATTAGCCAAAGAAAACCACACGAAACTATGGTAGTTTTTGTTAAAATTTTGATAATTTTAATTTCGTACCAAGCTCCATGCAGAGTGACAATACCCGCCCAGGTCCCATAGAATAATACCTAAGAAAATATTTGTTCCTATCTTTGATTGTTAATTTTATTTTCAATATAAAATTATCCTTTGGTCTTTACCAATGAATGTGAAAATATGAAATATCAAATGAAGGTTTTAATTTGTTAAAATTTTATAATAGTTTTAGTGAGGACTAGTGCGCCCGCACCAGCAGCTAGGTAAGTGAGAAAACTTTTGAGGGTTAGGTTACTAGAAAAGGCTTAATTAGTTAAGTAAATTTGTGACCCACTTTATTGAGATATCAAAAGTGACCCAGTCAATTGAAGAGGTTCACCACCCCTGTTATAGCACATACTGAATTAGTAAGCAAACTCTGCCATGCATCATTCACACACTAAATCACTGTTAAATGATGAAAATGAGCAAAACATGAATTTCGCATATGAATAAAAAACATTAAGTATGAACCAAACTTCCAAACCATTGAAACTGACTCACCGAACCCGTAGGGTTTGATCGAATCCAGGTTAAGAACGACTGGTCTGAGGAGGCATTCTTTCCAGACTGGAGGATTATTCAGTCCCAATTGATTTATTACTGTATTTTAAGGTTTGCTAAACTCCAACCGAGTAATTAATTCTTCAGAAAAGACCACCTTTTCCAGAGTGGTACACTGTGTGTATATTGGTATCATGGTGTGTATGAAATGTGTTTAACACACATTTCACACATACCAATATACACACATCATTTTATTTCTCTAAAAATGAAAATACATTTATTGATTTTATTCAAAATTCAAAGTAAAACTGAAAATAATAAAAAAATCTGTGAAATATAATTTGTCAAAGAAGAAAACGAATATCTTCTTGAGTCATAGGTAAAAACACATGACAGAGTAATTTTTTTCAGTATTTTGTAAAGCTGATTAGGGCCATGTGCTACAACACTCATACTCGCTCAAGTCCAACATAATGCTCCAATATAATTTTGAAGAGAAAGGAAACAATGTTCCTCGCTCTTCCACACCTTCGTGGCTTACACATTTATACCAATAAAAAAATTTCATGGTCTGATAAAAGTAAGGTTTTTAAAACTTTTGCTCTAAATGAGACTATGCAAGAAGGTTTCTGATCATATATCAGTGTTAATGCAAAGTATATATAGCTATGTAAGTAGCTATCTCAATAATTTATAATTATTAATAAAATCATCTTACATGACGTTAATCTGCAGTAAATTATGCGTATCCAACGTAAATTACAATCAAATTTGAGCATAATTATCAACACTACAGCATAGTTCGCGGAGATTCGATTCTAGTCTAAAATAATTATTTTGCTATAAAAAACATAGGACTCTTTGATTTGAAATATTTTCACGTATTCGCCGTCAATCACCGATGCGCAACTTCACCCAGAATGTTGAAGTGCGCAAGGCCACCCGGTCTGACGCTATAACCAATATACTAGATGAGCAAGAACACCCTGTGAATATTTTAATTAACGGGTGGACTTGCGCACATTTATTAATAAAGTTAAAGAGCTCTTATTCATTAATAAACCTGTGATATTCATCTCCGAAACTCCTATATCACGGCAATTGCACAGCAGCCTCACTGCAATTGCACAGCAATTCCACAGCAGCCTCACGGCAATTCCACAGCAGACTCAAGGCAATTGCACAGCAGACTCACGGCAATTGCACAGCAGACTCACGGCAATTGCACAGCAGACTCACGGCAATTGCACAGCAGCCTCACGGCAATTGCACAGCAGACTCACGGCAATTGCACAGCAGACTCACGGCAATTGCACAGCAGACTCACGGCAATTGCACAGCAGACTCACGGCAATTGCACAGCAGACTCACGGCAATTGCACAGCAGACTCACGGCAATTGCACAGCAGACTCACGGCAATTGCACAGCAGACTCACGGCAATTGCACAGCAAACTCACGGCAATTGCACAGCAGACTCACGGCAATTGCACAGCAGACTCACGGCAATTGCACAGCAGACTCACAGCAATTGCACAACAGACTCACGGCAATTGCACAGCAGCCTCACGGCAATTCCACAGCAGCCTCACTGCAATTGCACGGCAATTCCACAGCAACCTCACGGCAATTGCACAGCAGACTCACGGCGATTGCACAGCAGACTCACGGCAATTGCACAGCAGACTCACGGCAATTGCACAGCAGACTCACGGCAATTGCACAGCAGACTCACGGCAATTGCACAGCAGCCTCACGGCAATTGCACAACAGACTCACGCTTATTGCACAACAGAATCACGGCAATTGCACAGCAGCCTCACGGCAATTCCACAGCAGCCTCACTGCAATTGCACGGCAATTCCACAGCAACCTCACGGCAATTGCACAGCAGACTCACGGCAATTGCACAGCAGACTCACGGCAATTGCACAGCAGACTCA
Organism: Caprella mutica; assembly: GCA_947561585.1. Taxonomy (NCBI): domain Eukaryota; kingdom Metazoa; phylum Arthropoda; class Malacostraca; order Amphipoda; family Caprellidae; genus Caprella; species Caprella mutica. The sequence continues at coordinate 6,686 of CANNZV010002014.1, read as the reverse complement.
CGGCAATTGCACAGCAGACTCACGGCAATTGCACAGCAGACTCACGGCAATTGCACAGCAGACTCACGGCAATTGCACAGCAGACTCACGGCAATTGCACAGCAGACTCACGGCAATTGCACAGCAGACTCACGGCAATTGCACAGCAGACTCACGGCAATTGCACAGCAGACTCACGGCAATTGCACAGCAGACTCACGGCAATTGCACAGCAGCCTCACGGCAATTGCACAACAGACTCACGGCAATTGCACAACAGACTCACGGCAATTGCACAACAGACTCACGGCAATTGCACAGCAGACTCACGGCAATTGCCAGCAGCCTCACGGCAATTCTACAGCAGCCTCACTGCAATTGCACAGATGTTCCACAGCAGCCTCACGGCAATTCCACAGCAGCCTCACGGCAATTCCACAGCAGCCTCAGGGCAATTCCACAGCAGCCTCAGGGCAATTCCACAGCAGACTCATGGTAATTCCACAGCAGACTCACGGCAATTGCACAGCAGACTCACGGCAATTCCACAGCAGACTCATGGCAAGATGGGGCAGTTGCATAGAAAATTGGGGCAGATTCACGGCAGTTGCATAGCATATCGGGGTTAGATTTTCATTGCACAGTTTATACATAGAATGAACTTACGCACAGCGCAGTTTCACATTGGGTGTGGTTGCGCGGTGCGCAAGTACACCCGGTAAGTGCGCAAAATTCACCCGGTTTATCCCCACGATCTTTGCGCACAGTTTTTTGATAACTTTTTTTCTATTGAACTTAGAGTTGAAACTTGGTGTGCACCTAGGTCTACCCTTCATCTATCTGCACACGAAAAATCAGATTGCTGACTTCTCTAGTTTTTTCGTAAAATCAAAGTATGCGGAAAATGCGCAAAGCCACCCGGTCCGACGCTATATTTATTTTTTACCTTTATCTCTTTTTTTTTCCAATAAAGCGGTAAAAAAGGCAAACACTCACACAGCTCTGAAACACTAATCATATAGCTAACACTCCACACCCAATAATTAACCTAAACAAACAATATAAAACTGAATCTCTATGCTCTACGTACTCTCATAGTGCATAAGATCAGAGAATTTTCATACAATAAACGAATCATTCAATAAAAACTCTAACAATACACACACACATAATCTGAACACACAATATTAGTGATGGTACGATTAATTGGAATCGGAAATTGAAAAGAATCGTGTTTTTTGGGAGAATCGGCATCGAATTGTACTGACAGAAATATCTATGATTCCCGATTCCGATTCTATAGCGTGGAGGCGGGCGTCTATACTCACTTTAACGCAAATCGCAGTAGCATAAATACGTACGATAGTTGCCATGTAAACCAAATTGTTTGTGTACGGGTAGACACCTTACGAAAATAATGACAATTTTTTAAAATTTGTTTGCGTGGATGAATGCTCTAGTAGTAGCTTGTTTTAACGAATTAAAACGTGCGTCTGCATGCACCACGTAAAATAATTAATTAATTATCAATCAATGTTATCAAAATGCATCTATATTAACATTGTTTCTAAGGGTTCAGAAGCTGTTCTTTACGTTGACGTAATCCAATTTTGTATTGATCCATTAGTTTATGAGTTAATAGCAGTGCGAAAAGATAAATGTTCATGATACTTAAGGATGCGCTAAATCAGACATTTTTACTTACCACGTATAATATTGTAATGGGTGATAGCTGATAAATTAAGAGTAGTGTCAAGTAGGTTTTCATTTGTTTTATAAGTTGTACTCAGTAGAAAAGTTGTTATGTGAAGTCAGTCCATGTTTAGCTGTTGTGCAGTGTAGTTCTCTTTTGTGCTCTCTTGTGATTGTGTCCAAGTGATCATTACTATTTCTATTATTCTTTCAGAGGTAGCGTAAATTTGAATTGAGTAGTTGTATTGTATTGAGAGTAAGTGAGGATTTGTAGAAATTAAAAAAGGATATTGAAGCCAGTATAGGTAAGCTGTACTTTTGATATTGTGAATATTTGTGTTTAATTAGTGTATCTATTTATTACATTAGTTTGTTTATTTGTTTACAGACTGGCTGTCAGTCTCTACCTGAAAACTAAACCTGTCCATTGTCCAACTCCAAATGTATATAATAAAATAGTCTTCAAATACACCAATGAAACCAGATTGTGTTTAAACTTTTACTCTTATTAATATTTGGGGACACGGCCCCCCCTACAATATGATCAAGATCATCAAATGATATCAATATACCAAATATGCAACATTCTTTCTAATGGTTCAGAAGCTGTGCTTCACGATGGCCTAACCGAAAATTGGATCAATCCATTACTTACCGGGTTACAATTGGTGCAAAAAGATGTCCAAATAAACTTTTATTAGGCAAGCTAATTTTCACACTAACAAAGAAGTTATTATAAAAAAATCCTGTCTGTAACTTGAATCAGACTTTATAGAAATGAACTTCATTTAATTTGTGATGTTCGCGAGAAATTTACAGTAAATAGACCAATAATTTTTCCGTAATATAATAATAGCAAAATATGCGTGATTTGTCTTTTCACATGCTGCAATATTGAAGCTATGCTTTCATATGTGTTACTTGTTCAAACATTTGACGCTCTATCCAAGTGCAGTACTAGTATACTTTGAACACAGTTTCTAAGGGTTTATAGGCAGGCTGTTCATTACGATGACATAATCAAAATTTGAATTAATCTCTTATTTTCCAAGTTAATAGAGGTGCATAAAGATGTCCGCGAATATCCGATGCATAAGGACACCCGCCACAACGCTAATTATCAATTTTTTAATATATTTAACAAATATATCAAGAATCGGAATCGCCATCGAAATCGAGCATTGCCTTTTTCTAAGAATCGGCATCAGAATCAGCAAAAAAATTGGAATCAACCCATCACTACACAATCCAGTCTGTATTTGGTGCACAAAATTCCACTGACTTTTATAAAAAGCTGAAAAAGTCCACCATAAATTTCCAGTAATTTGGCTGATCCACCAACATTTTACCAATTTTTCCACCGAAAATTAATGGTAACATAGGAATAAATAGCTAAAAATCCACCGACTTTGATAGAATATTATTTTCAATACAGAAAAAAATTTACCATGAAATACAGTCTGGTACACAACATAAAACTGAATCTCTATGCTCTACTCTCATAGAGCATAGGATCAGAAAACTTTCATATATTAAACAAATCATTCAATAAAAACCCTAACAATACACATACACCTAATCTAAACACACAGTATTAAACTGAATCTCAATGCTCTACTCTCATAGAGCATAGGATCAGAAAAAACTTTCATACATAATGATACATTAAACAAATCATTCAATAAAATCCTAACAATACACACATACCTAATCTAAACATACAATGTAAAACTAAGTCTCTATGCTCTACTCTCATAAAGTAGCTATAGGATCAGAAAATAATCATACATAATACAATTCATTTAGTACACAACATAATTATACTCACACCTAATCTAAACACACAATATAATAATGAATATATTACTGAATCTCTATGCTCTACTCTTTATAGAGCATCCAAGTAATAATAAAGCAAAATCATAATAATCACCAAATTTCTCTCCAAAATGATCATATTATCATAACTTCTCTCCAAAATAAGTTGAATAACATTGTAGAATAGGAGAAATATCTATTTTTCTCCTATTCTTCAATGTTATTCAACTTATTTTGGAGAGAATTTATGATAATATAATCATTTTGGAGAGAAATTTGGTGATTATTATGAGAGACAAATGGAGAGTTTATGAGCCATACTATTTTACTTGGTAGAGCATAGGATCAGAGTCTTTCAATGAACGGAACCATACAACAAACACCCTATGACTTTAAAAGTAATCACATAATTAACTAGTCAAGACATAAAATAGACTTAGTAGATCTCCGTGTCCTATTCTCACAAAGCATATGATAACAGAAGTGAAGCAAGAAGCAAATATTATCCGTCAACAGGTTCGAGTTTCCTCATTCTAATTTCTAGCCAACCTTCTTTGCCAAAGAGTGACCAGGTAATAAAGCATGTCCAAACTTGCCATTTTAATGGCAAGTTTGTGACAGCTATTTTGAGCTCCTCAATTGCAAATGGCAAGAAATATCTATTTTTCTCCTATGCTACAATGTTATTTTGGAGAGAAATTATGATGATTTGATCATTTTGGAGAGAATTTTAAATTTTTTGGAGAGAGCTGGAGAGACAAATGGAGAGTTCATGAGCCATACTATTTTACTTGGGCCAATGAACTCCGAGAAATGCCTTACTCAAATCAGCAATTCAGCATTGCATGCTTCATTGAAGAGCATAATCTGTGTTAGGGTTTTATAATGAATGGCAAACAAACTGTCTTCTCAAATCTTCATACCCACTGCAATCTATCAAAAAGTGCAAAAGTGTCTCTTCTACAATCTACACCATCCTGACAAGACGTAAGCCCCATCCACACGATCAGTTTTTTCAGAGAAGTGACAAACTTAATGACAAACTAAATGACGATAATTTCCTAGCGTCAGCAAACCGTCAAACTTTTCATCAGTTTTGTGATTCCAGCATGTTGGATATCGTCATCAAAAAGTTTGTCAAACTATTTGCTGACAATAAAGTTCAAAGTACACACTGACTTTCCGGTAATTATATTTTTTTATTTGCACGTCATTTTAGTTTATTACAGCTAGGTACACATACAAAAACCTCAATTTTTTCAAACTTAGTATCTATCTAGTTACAATGGCTGACGACAGACTCTTTAATACTTGGTTGTATTAGAATGTATTAGATCTAACTCATCTAAGTTATAGGTAGGCTACGTTGTGAATAGTTTTCTATGATCTATTTTTGACTATCCTTTTCAAGACGATATTTTGTCATTAAAAACAAATTATTTTTTCTGGTTTCTTATTGTTCTAAATTTAAAAAATATACATACCAAGTTATATAATTTTTATTTTCACGATATATTATAACATTAATTTTGACGAAACTGACGTCAGTGAACCTCAAACTTTTGGCGAGAAAAATTGACCGTGTAGACACCCCTTGAAAATTGACAACCACTATGGAAAATACCTTAGGGTAACAGATGAATTTTAGAGGCTAAATGCTGTGAATTATGCAGTTCCCATTAATTTATTACTGTATTTTAATGTTTTTTAAACTCCAACAGAGTAATTAATCCATAAGAAGAGACTAGTTTTTCCAGAGTGGACTGACGATAAAAAACTGACCGTGTGGACGGGGCTTTACATAAGCAGCTCTCTCCAAGATATCTACCCCTCCACCCCATGTTTCAGAAGCTGGAAAATTGTAAGCCAATTTTGGAGCCAAAATTTCACAAAAAATCTGAGCCTAGCCAATTTGGCTCATTTTTTGAAGATTTCAAGCCAAAATTAACATGGGAACATAGGAATTAATTCAAAATTTAAAGCCAATTGGACATATCTGAGATTTGACCATTTCACATCTAAGCTAATAAATTGGCTTTAACTGACAGTCTGACATACTCTTAAACATGGCCTCCAGCCCTCCACCCAAGACCCAGTCTGGAAAAATAGGTGCTTTCTGATGAACTAATTACTCTGTTGGAGTTTTACAGACTTCAAAAATTAATGGTAAATTGCTAGAAATTGTATAATCCGCAGCATTTAGCATATAGACCAGTTTGTATTTGGTGCTCCTCTGACTTTTTCAAAATCTGAGAAATAGCTGCCAACATTTTTCATCAATTTGTCTAGTTCTCCAACATTTTTCCAGTTTCTCCTCCAAAAATTAATGGTAATATAGGAATTAATAGCAAAATATTCTCCGACATTGCAGGAATTTTTTATTAGAGAAATTGAATATCTCCCGAGATATCATTGGAATTTACCACCAAATACAATCTGGCATATAGAGTTCATCTGTTAGCCTTAGCAGTTTCCCAGACTGGCCCAAGACTAACACTATCACTATGTGCTCCAAACAATAAAGTAGATTCCCATGTGTTGTCATAAAAAGATTCTTGTATTTTTCTAGCTTATACCTACTGTCAGTGTCTAAAGACTATAATATGTTAAAGTGGTCAACTCCATCATTTCCCCCATCAAGTTACTCCTATCTATCTCCTCCATATTTTTTTACCAATTCAGTTACTGGTAATGGTGATGCTTCCAGCTGTCTCAGTGTCTCAATTCATTCATTCCTAAATCATTTATATATTTCTTTACTGTCTTGGCTAAGTTATCTATCCCTTTTTCATACATATCCTGTCATCCAGGAATACCATTCTAGTTAGATCTCTTATTTCCTCCCTCACTCTTCAGTACAGATTGTAAGTATTTAAGCTTTGCTTTCATGTTCCTGCTAATCATACATTCATACTCAATGCACCTAGCCTCTAGGTGTGACCCCATGCAGTGCTGCTATGGACACGCCTCACGCCTGTATCTGTATGACTTATTGTCAGGAGTAAAGCTTGTATATTAGCACTCCATAAAAATTCTAAGTCACCATACATAATTAAAATCATATATATTTATCTAGTTCATCATAACATCGTCTGAACAATGATCATGTCAGAGTTCAGAAGACAAGACCGTTGCTTCACATGCTCCACTTAGAATAAAAAAAACTTTATTTCTCATAAAAATATTAAAAAGATCTG